>VZUI01056184.1:0-63633 GCA_013401135.1 Cettia cetti | reverse complement strand
GATGGATGGATGGATGGATGGATGGATGGATGGATGGATGGATGGATGGATGGATGGATGGATGGATGGATGGATGAGGCTATTTCAAAAAAATCTTCAGTCCAACCCATCCAACCTTCCTGTACAGACAGGTTTCAGAGCATTAGAAATCTCATCTTTCTAGGGACATGATGAGGTCTGTAGAGCAATAGAAGCATCCAGAGGGCAATTCTGATCCTGGCTGACCAGAGCTACTTTCTGGATGTGCCCCTGTTTCCCCATCTAGGAGAAGGAGACCTTACAGTAACATAATTCTCAATGGATGTGCCTCAGAAAAGTGTTGGGTGTTGGGGAGAAAAATTCACATCCTCTTGTCTCCACTGTCAAAATGTAAGAATGTCCATATTGACATAGTCCTGCTATCAAACTCCCTTGAAAAATTATCTTCTTTGTATCCTCCTTGAGATGTACTAGTCTAGTGAGAATCACTCATCATGGTGGCAATTCCCTGCTACTTTGATTGCCTTTTAAGCTCGTCTCCTCTTATTTACTCTTTCATTACAGACAGTTAAGTGAAGCACTGAAAGGGATAGGAGATATTACATGTCCCATGGAACTCTCAGAGGCAGAAAACTTTAAGAAAGTTTGATAGAAGTTGTGTTTATATTTCTCACTGTGAAGGCTTCATTGCTAATGTCACAAAGCCTATTGGCAGTTTTTGGGGGATGTTGTCATAAACCTAGTGAAAGCCATCTTTCCATAGCTTTGTGCATGGCCCCTCTAGGTCACAGCTCAGCCATTTAGATGAGCGTCCTTATGTCTCCCCAGATTTGTACTACACACAAGTTGGAGCCACTGACTGATAGGAAACAAATAAAAAGTAATTTCCCCATAATCCTCTATGCAACCTTTGCGTACAAAACAGTTAATTGTAACATCTGCAATTCTTCCTTTGGGTTGTACAAATTTGAGCTACCAAAACTTTTTTATTGGTACATATGTCCTGTCACTCCAACTATATCTGCTGACTACTTGCAGATAATAAAAATATCTCTACTGCTGTAGTTCTTCTTACAATATGACGTATCTCATTGCAATAAATTTCCTTCAACAAGGTTGCAAAACATGAAGTCAGCTCTCTGCCAAGGTGTTTTCTTTTTTCTTTTGGGTTCTAAGTAGTCAGTCATTAAAAAATAATTTCCTACATACTAAATAGTGTCACCCAGTCATTTTCATATAGTTAAATGAAGCACTATAGCTTGGA
This sequence comes from Cettia cetti, assembly GCA_013401135.1. Lineage (NCBI taxonomy): Eukaryota > Metazoa > Chordata > Aves > Passeriformes > Sylviidae > Cettia > Cettia cetti. Next base: position 62,390 of record VZUI01056184.1, on the reverse strand, counting down.
TTTTAGGTCCAATGGCCACACCATGAGAATACAATTCATTCACTAATTAAATGCCCACTACCTCCATCACTAGTACCTGCCAACTCCAAATTTATATTGCAAAGAACTTTCATTTTATATGATGCATAGAAAAGAAGAAAAAGAAGGGGGGAAAAAGACCAAGACTATTAATATGTAAAAAATTACCTCTTTAAGGTCAGAAGAACCTCAAAAGGAGTCACTAGAAATGGAAAGGAGACGCTTAGGTTCATAACAATGTAGTAATGATACAAATAATAGCTCTGGCTTTCTCAATGTGTTACAAAAGGTAGTTGACATGCTTTTGTTGTTACTCTCTAACTACTGGTTTATTGCCCTGTTGGATGGGGGCAGAAAGGCATGTCAGTTTTATGTAGCTTATTGTCAAAGTTCATAAAGCTAGATTAGGCTGAGTTCTTGTTATGCTTGCTCCTCCCTTGCAGCAGAACTACATACTATTTTTCCTGGACATAACTGTGAAAATTAGTGTGAATATTTATTTCAAGGCTGGTTCAGTTTCAGCATCCCTTCGTCTCTACTATCTCTACATATTCATACACACACCTTATTTAGTTACCTTTTTTTGGAGGTTATTTTTATATTCTTAATTGTTCGGTAGACTTAGGATATGTAACAATGGATAACTGTGCAATACATTAAATACTTATGGGTATATTGTGCCTTCTGTTATAATATAAAATCCATCTATTCTGGTTGATGGGTTTTAACCTCACACAGAATACTTTAAACTCCATTTGGACTTGTGCCTACAATCACCTTAGCAAAGTCTCTTAAGTAACTGCGCACAGCCTAATTAGTATGCATTATCAATTAACAAACTTAATAGCCGGCAGATTGATTAGATCCTCTGTTGCAGGGGCAGAGCTGAAGCGAAACAGAATGAAAAATCATTGCACGCATACACTGCTGCTTTGTTATTTTCTCAGATCCCCTCCTCCTCCTCCACATTCCTTTAATTAATGCATACATATGGTTCTGAATATCTTGTAAACTGGAGCTTGCTCTAACTCTTTAATAAAACTCACTCGTAGATGAGAGAGCCATAGTCCATGCCTTATTTATTTCTGGCTGAAAACATAAACCATTTGTTTTCACTCAGATCTTTCCCCTGTAAATGGTGCAAATTTTAGAGATCTGCTCCTTCTAAGGTGCTTGTTTTCCCAGTGATTGATAGAGAAAAACAGGTAAGTTGGAGTTGTGTACATCACTTCGAATAACCATGAGCTGAGAAGGTGGTTCAGGCAACATGCTGACGGTATGCTGACACATACAATCGGGGGATGCCGTAATTACTGTTACAAAAAAAAAAAAGAAAAAAGCATAGCACAAAACAGGGCATGTAATTTTATAACTTCTGCTATATTGGTGAACTGGAAAATAAGAATACAGGAGAAAAGCCTCTATATTTTGAATATAGGAATCATATTAAAATTTTTTTATTATCAATTTTAGGTAAAATGCTGGTATTAGACTACTGGAAGCAACACTGAAGACTATCAGTTGCTGCTTTGCAGTGGTGGCAAGCTCTGTCCTTGGGCAAATGAGCCTTTGTACACTGAGAAAGAAAGTAATGCTTTCTATAGTGTTGTGAGCGTTAGCAGCAAGTTTCTGATTTAATATCTATTTAGCATTTATATAACATTTACATATGCAAATCATTGCAGAAATATTAGATAATTAATCCACAAAACACAGTGTTTGGGCAGGTCATGTAGAAGTACCCATGATGATTGATACTGGTAAGTCCAATAAAGGTGCAAGCCTACTTCCCCAAAGGCTACCCAAACACGTGCTGTTGTCAAGACCTAAATCAGTCCTCAAGGTTCCCTTATTCCCACATCTGCAGCCCTCAATGAGGTTGTGCTGCCACAATTGTTATCATTTTCCTAACCACACAGCCACAAACCCAATGGCTGATGTTGGAAGCGACCCCTGGATCATCTGGTCCAAACCTCCTACTTAGGTGATAGCAGTGGCCTGAAAGTAAGATTTCTTAAAGAATGGCTGCCCCTCTGAGTCCTCTGAGGAGTCATATCTGAAGAAGCTGATGGCTATAGCCTCAACTTGATACAAAGGTACTGACAGACTGAATTCCCTAGTGGAGAAAAGAGCAATGGTTAAGGGTGGTGTGCCAAACTGTATTTTTCTTTCCCAAGTGAGAAGTTAAGCATGTTGATACAAACTCAGTAAAATACTCTGCAGTACCTTGCAAGAGGGAAGGTGTCACTTATCACCGGATTGAGATACTCTGCATCAAAAAACCCCAGAAACTTGCAGACCCTGCTGAGTTCAGGACTCTCTCCACCATGGGAGGAAATTCCACTGTCTTGCTGGCACTGGAGAATTCCTACTACTCCAGTGTCCCACTGTAAGCCATTCAAAGACTTTCCATGTGTGTTTTTTTAGTCTAACGTCATTGATTTCTCTAGCCCACCGTTTTTTTTCTTTGCAAACATGTTCTTCTAAACAAGAGAAAATGCTGTCCCTGTGGAAGCAGCATGCTCTGTACTGTCTTTGTAGTCTTTTACTTTATAGTCTATTACTATGCCTTAGCATGGCTTTTTTCCTCCCATGCCCAAAAAGGCAAACACAAAGAGTTAGGAACTATTTTTACTCTGAGATGCAAACAAGTATGTGTGATTTAAGTAAAACCAACTTAAGGGAAGTTAGAGACTATCCTTCTCTCAGGTCCTGCTGATGTCACTTGGGTTTTACATAAAGCATCACAGAGTCTTATCCACTATCTTCTTAAACACAAATAATTCCAACTACTTCCAGTGCTATGCAGATTTTTTTCACTTTGTTCATCTTTTTTTTTTTTTTTACATTTATAAACTGATGTGCTACTTCGTTTTTTTAAAACAAAACCCCCCACAAGAATATTGCTGTGTGTTTTGATTTAAATTAGAATTAGACAAACCACAGAGATTCAGAAATGTAATTAAAATATTTTACATCAAAAATAAGTTTTTTTGGATTATAAAGAATGAAATACAGACAGAAAAAACAATAATATCTAAAATAAATCAAAGATATAACTTCCAGCTGAAAAAGGCTTTCCTTATTAAAAAAAAATTCTTTAAGAAAAAAGAAGACTAGAATTCCTTTGAGTCTAGGTAAGGATGGAGCATTAATTAGCTGCCAGAAAATGGTCTCTTAACACTGCAGTAAGAAATATGCCTCTAATTCTCATTATGTGACCCAAGAGAGGGGCATTAGGTCTGTAACCAGTGAAACTAAAATGTGAAAACTTTTTTTTTTAATGATTGGACTACTCAGAGAGCAAGAGGTGAATAATCACCTGCTATCAAAGTATTCACTTCTCTGGATTAGAAGTGGCTTCATATAGACCCTTTCTCCTCACCTAAACCTGATCATGCTCTGTTTAAGACAAATCACTTTATGCAATATACAGTTTCTGAAAAATAAAGAGATCATAAAAAATAAGAGAAATGAGCTAATATAGAAAATTCAAAAGTCAATGCAGCAACTTTCTGTTATCTCTGTGAGTGTTGTTACAGTTGTTTTAAAGTTCTATAGCTATTGTACAGCGCTCTGTAGTTCATATTATAGGTGTAATAGTCAATGTATATCCTTTACTTTCCATGTAACAGATATCCTCTGTGTCTCTGCATGATGTAAAAGACTCTTATTTTAGGTTTATTTTATTGTTTCTTCTTCAACACAAGTCTAACTCAAATAGTTGCAAAATAATTAATGTCCCAAGAACTGTATATACTTGAAGGTGTTTCCTTTTTTCCAGGAATCACCTTTCAAATATTTAATAATTATGTATGATTTTTGTTATCCTATGCTGCATGTTACCCTTTACTACATTACTTTTGACAGCTCTCTGAACCAGAGTATAGTATTCCAGCAATCTATCCCATGCTGGAGGCATGAACTTGTACCCACTTCAAATTTAGTATCCTATTCCTTTGATCTGGTTGTTCTGCATGCTCATCATCTCCTTCTTTGTGTTACCACATCTTATTTTCAACTACTTTTTCCTACATGATATGATGTAACTGTTCATATTTCTAGGGAAATATTACATCACTTCATATCTTCTTTTATTTTTAGGGATTTATAATGCAAAAGAACCAACAGGACATCCTTTAATATGGATGTACTAAACTTGACAGGATAAACAACAACATACTCTTACATATCTGAGAGAAGATACATAGCATATTGCAAAACTATTTATCTACATTTTGAAGACACTTTGCTACATTTGTATTACTTTATCTCTGATGTTTAAAAAATCGCAGCTGGATTACTCATCTGCCATAGCCCTAATGATATTAGTATTTTAAGTGCAATTTTTCAAAGTGTCTAGTAATTCTGGCTACTTAACATTTGGAAGGCGCCCAAATTTAAAAGAGTAGATGTTCAGCACTTTCTGAAAATTAGTCCATTTTATATGTCAAATGGAATTATTCCTGCATTTCTTGTGCAGAATTTGCTCTACTTCTTATACCAGCAAATAGACCTTGAGGAGAAAGTGGAAGAGATGGTGGAACAGAGAAAACCAACAAAACTCACCAGACAATATTGGACAAACCTCACAGTTGGCTTCGTAGTTGTTTCTATTCCAAAAAATTGTGTTTAACCTGCTCTGGAAACAACTGGCAACTTCAGACAATCCAGGCAGACTGGCCACATGAGATTTTTTTAATGTTCAAAGGACTCTATCAGGCAGCTGCAATGACATTCAAGGATTAACCTTCTCTTAAAGTAGTGTCTACCTCCAAGTCCAAAGAGACACCACAAACTTGTTTTCAATGCTATGCTAAAACAAGACCAATTAAGAGAAACCCTACCAGGTCTTTATTTAAATTGCTGTTCAGAGACATGTTTGTATCAACTGACTGAGGTTCCTGCTGCTCTTTCAACACTCACTACAACAGGAGCACAAGAATTTCAAGTAGTGAACTGAGCAGAGGTAATTCAGAAGACGGTGTGAGAAATACCATTTCCTCTTCCTTTCCCCAAGACCACAAATTGAATTCAGCTAAAATGGGGCTCCAACATTTTCCATGTGTCTGACTTTTCAGACATTTGAGAAGCACAGACCTCTCTCCTAATGTGGCATTTGACTACGGCTACATAAGCAGGAGTCTATTTCCAATAGCTGGTCTCAGGTCAGTGAGCCTTATGAAGGGTAAATCTTCACAGGACCCTGAGCCAACAGAAGAGATCTCAGCTGTCTTGCTGTCGTCAAGGAGCTCCTATCTGTGACAGCTGTATTTTTGGACATCTCACCCCCACCACAACATCCCATGATGAGGCTTTAGGAAAAAGATGCAAAAAAGAAACTTAGAGCTGCAGCATGTCTAATTCTAACTGATCAGGAGACTGTTGAGACATTTAAGCAGCTGTTCCAGATCCTCGCTATTATTGGAAAAGTGCATTTCAGAACTTCCCTTACATCAAAAGCATGTTCAGGCCATATGATCATGACTGAAAAGTCTACAATAAAGGGCTCATCTGCAAATTCTGTAAATCTGTCTTCTTTATAAGAATATATTATGAAAGAAACTAATTGCAAGATTACATACTTCTACAGGAACTAGATCTCATTCAGTGTTCATTATTTCTTTTACTCTCATAATCCAGTCTGAGACTTTATTATTCACTATACACCATTCAAATGCAGGACTGAGTACATTATTATTAAATATCTCCTAAGCTTCTTATACAATGCTCCTGTAATATTTTCTTCAGGATTTACAAACACAGATTAATTTATCTTCAGATCCCTGTGAGATGAGGAAGGGTTCTGGCTTGCAAGTTATAGATAAGGATTTATGCCACTGAGGTTGAAAGCAAGACATGAGGGAGTTTTGAATACCTAATTATTTAAAACCAGGGACCTAATTTTTGAGAGTAAAAATATATCAAAAGCAGTCTATCTGTTCATAAGAAAATTCCCACTGAGATTCAGTTCAATCATCAAAACTGATTGTTGCTTCTAATCAAAGGACTTTTTTTCACACCCAGAAAGTGAGTATCATGCTTATAATGCCCTTGGTCATATAAGGGGTTACATGACCTCTGTTTCACAGTATATGACCTAGTGCTGAGGACGGACCTGAGACTAGAATCCTCATCCCTGTTTTTTTTCTCTTCTGTGATGCTGTGAATGGGTTAACTGGAGCCAGAACAACCTATTCCTTCACATTGCCCTCTATGATGTGGATCTCTACAGACAAATATTTAGTAGTAAAGCAATCGTAAAAAATGAAACAAATTCATACTGGAAAGACAAGCTCCTTCTGATATTTTTAGAGTATTTTGTGCACTCGGTTTTGTAAGAATGGTAATGTAATATTTATTTCACAATATGTTTAGTTCCACTAGACATGACAGCAGCCTTTGCTAGCAGTTTTACTGCTGTAACGTTTTTTTCTTTCCCCAGAAAGATTTTGCTGTTCTGTTATTTTCCTCCTACTTCATGCAAGTTCTTTGATGCAGAATATGCTTTGCTTCCTTTTAACTTAGTTGAATATGGAGCACTCTTCTGAGTTGTGAATAATTCATACAAGGAATCCTTATTAAAGATTTTCTACCTGATATCTGCAGAAGACACAGGAAATCACATCATCTATGACCTTGTGATAGAAAAACTGCTTTAAAAATTATTGAGTTATTCTGACCATAACCTAAATGCACTGACTTTTTCCCATAAGGAACCAGGAAATGCCACCCATTAAATTTTTTTAACATGGAGGTGCAATCAATAATCTCTCTCTTTCTGTGGGAGACCCTTTATTCATGATTCCAAGCCTAGCTAAATAATAGGTAGGCCAATGATTTATTTTTAATATGAAAATCTTCTTATCTATCGAATACTTTAGCCCCACAAATGTCAAGTCATTTATTCAATTGTTAAGGTGACTGCTCATTTTCCATATTTTCAATGGAATTATTTCCACTTCAGTGCTAAAATATACTAAGCTTGAAGTAAATCAATTCCCTCCTCGTGCTAAAAATTAGCATAGCACAAACTAATCAATGCTATCAAACACTAGTGCAAAAGCTGTGACAATAACCGTATCAGTGAGGAAGTAAATTGCTTATTATGCCAAAGTGGAAAAAACCCTCATCAGTCACAAACCATATGATTCACAGAAATACAGACTGTGGGTCTATTGTTTTTAGAAGTGAGCAAGTTTATTCCCCACGTTATTGAAAATATATCTCTTCTTACAATGCATGGCTCCTGCAACATTCCTCTGCAGCAGCACATTCCCTGCGCCCTAGTGCAAATGCTCAGAAATATTGAGCCCACATTGCGTGGGATACAGCAAGCTGCAGTGCCCATTCTCCATCATGCAGCAGCTCTTGTTTGGTGGAACCCTGTCTGCAGTTCAGACGAGCTGGGGAGATGGCACTGCAGCCAGGGTTGAATCGGGAGAGCGGGACCTGGCGCTCACCTTTGTCTCCAGCTTCCCGCATGACTAAGTACAGCTGCTCTGTACCTCTGCTTCCCCATCTGCAGACAGGGGTAAATATGTCCCTGCTGACTAGTGGTGTTGTGAGGACAATGTGACTAATATCTGCAAAGCATTCAGGTGCCTGAATGTAGGGGTATAATAGAAAACCTGTGTAATAGTTCATTAAGGCAGGGCTGCTTCCACGCCTGTCTAACAAGACTGTCAGCAAGGATGGCAATTAGTGCCAGTGACTGGACCAAGACCACCAACTCGTTTCCTCTGGGCCCCCAAGCAGCCATCTGATGATAATAATTTTGGGTCTTTACCAGGCAGGGACAGACATGAACGGATGAGCTAGAAGGGAGAGGTTCTATGTTCCATTACTAATATCCTGAGCTATCCAGTCCTACTATAAAAATTCACTTTTATTAAAAGGTTATTTCTGTCACTTGCTATAGTATCGCTATCATTCTCTAGGATAGAAATGATGAAAGATCATTTTAAATGTTATCAATGCAATATTTAAACAGCTTTTTTTTTTTTTTCCCTCAGAGAAAGTGCTTTGAAAAGACACCCCCTCCAGCATGTGTTAGGTTCTTAACAGGGCCAACCTTTTTTAATCTCACAGTTCCTTGCACATTGTATGGAGAAGAAAAAGAACAAATCTGCTATATACTCTGCTACATTGTACTTTTTGCAGCCTGAAGGGACACTTCCTTATTTATGCTTAATAAATTGTCACAAACAGAAGTTGCTGAAGTATGTGGATATTGATTTCCAGTAATATAGTGACATTGATATAAAATGAATGCAATTTTAGTATTAATATCTTACACTTTTAATAACACCTTTTGTCCCAGAAGGAAAACAAAATGCTTTCTGGGGATCACCTTGCTCCCAGCTGTTGTGCAATGCCTTATTACGGTGCTGTGTTTGTTTCCTTTAGAAATAGAGTCCTATCTGACACCTCTTAGGTATTCACGGCTAGAAGTTACTACGAATGCCCAGATGAAGTTGTAGACTGTAGGAAGCAAATGTATATGTTACAGTTTTAAAAATCCTGCAGCTGACAACCACACACTTTAACCCAATCTTCTCAACAAATAACTCTTTCCTCCCTTTCTGCCTGCAGAAGTGACGAATGTGGGCTAGCAGGCCTTGGCTTTACACTCTTCTGCAGACAGGACTTCCCCTAACAACAAGCATGGATTCCCATTACATTCTGATTCAGCAGAAAATTGTATCATCAGCACCACTTGTGCAGCTGAGATTATCAGAGTAGTCCAGGGGATTGAAACACACAGCTTCCATTAAAATGGATTATAAGTTCTTCCTGGAAATGGACCTTCAAGTCACTGGACCAGTTCAGTTCTCAGTAAGAGATAGAATGCACTTTGGTGAAAAAGGTGTGGTGGAGCATAAAGAAGACAACCATAAAACAGGTTGTAGGAAGTCAGGGCTTCCCTGCAAGAGAAAGAACCTTATCTTTTTACAAAAATATTCCAAAACACTGCGTCTTACGAAGTCACTATGTTATATAGTGTAACTACTCAATGTCTGCCTTTGCAGCATTTCACATGCTGAAGTAAGGGGGATGTTTGCTGTTTGTTTGAGGGCTCTCCATTAACACAGAACCCAGGGATACTGATTATTTTCAAAGCTTCTGCTGAAAGGCACCACAAGAGCATAAAAATAACACTATTTTAAAAGAATGGTTTAAATACAAACTTCCTTGGTCCAACTGCATTCATTGCTGAGGAAAGCACATTTTTGTGATTACAAATATTAGTAAGTAGGAGAGCAAACCCCTTGATACGTGAATGCAATTTACTATTGTGTTTAAGATATAGGTAAACCATCTTGGTAATGAATATGCTGATGTCTGTTTTTTTAGATGAACTTAAACTGATGATTTTGATTGCAGAAGAATATAATTATTCTATTGAAGAGAAATGATAGCAGCACTAAATCTAGTGTCTACTACAAAAATATAAATTCTACAGATCCTTTCATACAAATGTCTTTCGATATGATGTGCAAAGTGCAGCAGCCCCCTTAGGGCTCACTCCTATACTGCTCAAGGCTCTGGGAGGTTTGGTACCAGCTTGGTTAAAAGTGCAGTGAAAACAGATACAGGGATAGGAAAGCTCTTCATTCAGGTGTCATGAGTATGCATGTAAATACTTCTATTGTTACTCACAGTCTTGATTCATAGCAAAATTTTACTATTTTCAGTCATAGCCATGGATAATCAGAGTACAGATATCTAGACAATATACCCATAGAAAATCCTCTGCAGCACAAACTTTCTGTTTTTATAAAACCCCACAAAACCCCATCTGCAGCAAGGTGAGCTCTGTTCAATAGGGTTGACAAAAACTTTATATTACCTGGTGCTGTTTCCAGATATCCCTGGCAGAACCCCAGATTTGTCATACTGCCTCATGCCATCCAAAAATGCCAAACATCTCAGCCCTGCTTGAAAATGGTGAGATGGTGCCTGATGCCTTTGTTGGGGACACTCTCATGTTTGGCTTGTCCTCCATCATGGAACTGCCCACACAAATACTGGTATTCATCAACTTTCCAGCACATCTTACAACACAAGAAATGATGTGGTTATGAAGAGGTGAAACATAAAATATTTGAGAGTTATAACTGAGCCATGTAAAAATCCAGTAGCTCAGTAAATTTTCTTAAAAACATGAGATAATCCCCAAGAGAGAAAATTTTATGCATGTGAGTAAAGATACATGAGAACAAGCAACACCTCATCTCGGGTCCTTTGGACTTTGTGTACATTTGCAGACCAGAAGTAGAAGAATTTGACTAACCCTTCAGTCTCACATAGAGAGTTCCCATCTTCATCACAACAATTAGCTACACAGGGGAACCTGGCAGTCTCAGAGAGAACAGCAGTGAAGCTGTAGCATGAATATCACACTCCATGGCCATTTTTCTTCTGTGTACATTCAAAAGATTCCTGCTTAAAGCACCATAATGCCTCTCAGAGACCCTAAACTCACACCCCAGGATGGAGAATATGAACATTTATGTGGTTATTTATGCGACAGACCAAAGTGCAGTACAGGTAAGTATGACAGAAAGAGTTACTGAGTGAACATGTAGCTAATCAATGCGTGTGAACAGATCTGCCATACTTACTCATAAATGTGTAAATGTTGTAAGTAATGAACACACAAAATATGAACACACTCATTTGTCTACTTATGAAGAATCAATTATTTCCTTATCATTTTCTGTATTCCAGCCCATATTGCAGAGGATCATTTTGTCTTACTTCACTGAAAATATAATAAATCTTCAATACATCACCAAATCTAACAAATTAGTACAAATCTTGCAGTATTCTTTCTTTTCTAATCTAAAAAGACCAAACCTCCAAAGCAACCCATCACTTGCTTCTTAGTTCAAGTCCATTTAATTTTATAAATTCATTATTCCTTGCACATAAAATTACTTTCCTGGATGTTTTAAAATACACTTTTTTTCTGATTGCACTGCATTCAGACAAATATTTCCACAGAACTCAGACAAAAAGCTCAAATCTTCTCACTGTTAAATAAGAGATAGATTTCTGATTTAATTTATTACTAGTATGGCTGAAGTACTTGTAGTGCTTCGTGTAGTATTGTTCTAGATCTCCTAAGTTTTTCCATGTGTTTAAAGAGCTTTAGCCCACAAATCTATCTCAATCTAATTCACAGAAATGAAGTCAGAAATATATAGTAAAACCATACGTAATATGAAGTTTACTTTGGCTATTGCAGGAGAATTTTGAAAGATGGCTCTCAAAGTTCTATAGAAAAAGGAAAAATTGTAAGAATTTGATTCAATATACTGGTATTCCCTAATGAAGTGTTATATTTTGAACTGAAATGTTTAATAATGGAGGTCAAATACCTAGCTAAATTTATGGTCATCCCTTTGGTACCTGTGCACTTATCTAAATATCTGCTCTTATAACACAGGAAAAACTCCATGTTTCCTCCCTGTTGCAGAGAGTTTTCTGTTTATTTATGATTTTGCATGCAGTATGGTTTTGAGCAGAACAACCCTATTAAAGCGCAATGAAATTAATGGGTTTCAAATTCTGATCTACATTTTACAGTCCTGATCTCTTCTATGGACCTGAGTGAGCAGATACACCAGATACACCATTACTGTCTTCTACATAATGTGTTTTTTTATTTGATGGTAACAGTTGTCGGAGAAAGGAATTTCCAGTGGAGTTTGCAGAAGGATGCCTAGCATCGACGCTGAGCTCCAAACATGATTACAGTGCTTATCACACTGCAAAACTATAATCAGGAGCTTTGTGTCTGATCCAGGAGCAAACTTTTTGATCTGTTCAGAAGTCATATGACTGGCATGGTTTTTGTGCAGGTACTGTCCACATTCTGATACTGCTTCAGATGATTCCATGTTGCTGTATCTACACATGGAAGTATATTATTTCATGCCCTGAAGAGGCTGTGATTTCTGCTCTTCCACAACATTGCTTTAGCAATGACAGCAGATCAAGAAAAGTTATCTCCTCCTGCCATTGGCTACTTGTCACCACCTCTAATGTCACAGTTTGCCCTCCCAGCTGTTGGTCCAATACAGTTCAGTATAATATGAAACAAGGGAAGAATTAGAGAAGTTTAAAACAAAACAGTAAGAAGTTTAAAACAAAGCAAAGCAGTAAGCTAGAAATGTGGGTTTAATTTACCTGAGCACAAAGTATTTATTCTTTCTTGTCATTTTGTTTATTATCATCATTTATGCAAACGTAATTTCTGAGAGTTTGTTTTTGTTGAGGGTTAGGTTTCTTTCCTTTTGTTCCTTTTTACTCAGGGAATTTTCTCCCATAATTTTCTAGGAAATACTAATGATTGAGTACTTAAGAAAAACAAAATAAGTGGCCAAGCTTAGGGGAGGAGGGCATCTGGTTGTACTTCTCTTACCTGGGAGTTTCTCTCCCAGAGACACCACAAGAGTTGGGGTGGAAAAAAAGATGGACTGGGGCAGCTGCTCTCTCTCTCTCTTTCTCTCTCTCTCGGCTTCAGAGGAGAATGGTCAAAGCTGCTACTTGGGATTGGAATTCGCTGCTACCACCAGAGCCCAGCCCAGAGCTGCTTCTTCTGCCATGGGCAGAGCCTCTGCTCGTGAGAACAGCCACTGAACCAAGACCTTATTAACACCCACCTCACTAAAAGAAGGACCTATCACCATCTGCTTGGACACCCCATATCTTGGGCTCACCCCTCTCTGCCCTGCAGTCCTGCCCTCGCTGTCCCTTCAGCGCTGCTCCGAGGTTTCTCTGCCCTGTAGCCCCACAGCCCTGGCCTGCCGAGACCTCCCACAGCTCTGGAGTTTCTGATACATCTTGTCCACCAGCCAGGGATTTTTGCTCATCCCTGCCATTCCGGCTTGCTGCTCCCCAGAGTCCTGCAGGGGCACCGGAATCAGCCGCCCCAGGGTTTGTGAAGCAAAGCCTCTCCTCCATCCCTGCCCGTCCCTGCCGAGCCGCCATTGCCACGCGCTGCCCGAGCCCGCCCCACAGCGCCCCCTGCAGCCCCGGGGGAATCATTGCAGCGCCCCCGCTGGCTGCGCCCGGAACTGCAGCGAAGGGGAAAGGGCCCGGGCAGAGAACGGGGTCACTGGGTTTGGGGGCCGGGTCACTGGGTTTGGGGGCCGGGTCACTGGGTTTGGGGTGCCGGGTCACTGGGTTTGGGGTGCCGGGTCACTGGGTTTGGGGGCCGGGTCACTGGGTTTGGGGGGCCGGTTTTGTTAAAGCCAGAGTTGTTTTGTTTGCCTTGTTATACATACTAGCAAAGAACTGTTACTCCTATTCTCATATCTTTGCCTGAGAACCCCTTAATTTCAAAATCATAACAATTCAGAGGGAAGGGGTTTATATTTTCTATTCCAAGGGAGGCTTCTGCCTTCCTTAGCAGACATCTGTCCTTTTCAAACTAAGACAGTCTTTAAGATTGACCTTGGGATGGTTGTTGAGTTTCTTATTGTCAAATGTCTTCTCTCTTGTAAGTTTGTGACGTGCTGCAAAATAAGTTCAGCTGGACACAGAGGATCTGCTGAATCTCCATTGTTTACAGTCTGGTTTTGCAAGGAAAACAGGCACAGGCTTTAGTTTCCCTTGATACGGCAGGTTGTAATTCACAGAAAATCAGGAGCTGATTAACAAGCTGCAAGGTGGATTGTGCAGGCACAAATATGATTCCAACTACACCAGAATTAGGGTCCTTAGACACAAATTCCAGATTCATAAAGGTAAAGGCAATTATGCACCTGTTAGAGAAGCATATCTACCTAGGCAAATTATAAACATCTTTGCAGTTAAAAGGCTTGCTCACCTTTTTCTTCAAAATAAGTACAGTTCTAATTTAGATTGTATATAAATTTTATCTAAATTAATATAAAATTCATTGTATATAATTTCATAATGAAAATGTCATTCTAATAATAAGAATAATCTAAAATTTGATCTGGAGATATGTCTGCTTCTGCCTTTACATTTGTTATAGCACCAACAGTATGACTGTATGAAATTCTGTGCAGCCAGGCTTTACTCTCATCACTTGAGGAAGAATAACACAAAACAAAAGCCATCATGAATTCCAGGCTAAACTACGAAGTAACCAGATTACACTAAAAGAATTTTCAATGGAGTCTTCAGTCCAGCTGTTTCCTGATATATGCAAGACTAAACCAGTGCTGATGCATTGACAAACATGTCTATGTAATTAGTCATCTCATGGCAATCACAGAGGCATCTTCTTAAGCATAGACAGCATATATAGTTTCATGCAATATCAAAGAAGTAACACAGGTCTACTGAACCCAGCTCTAGTTCTTACATCATGGTTGTTTATAATGTGGCACTAAGCAACCATATGCACAATACTTTCGGCCATTCATAGCCTCTTTTCTAATAAAGTGAGAAGGAAAATAGTGAACAGTTCTTGTGATAATAATGATGAGGTCCAAGTGGCTAATTCATGAACATAAGAAAAACATGAAGTTTTTTTGAATGCCCCAGCAAACTCTAAAGTAAATAGATTGCTTCAAAAGAAGTCTAACTTTAAACCAAATTAAAATTCTTCTTCAAATCAAGTGTGTTAAATATACTCTCAATTATTCTCTCAAGTTTTTCTTTTTTCTTATGATTATGAACTGGCACTGTCCATTTGTACAAAACATCACACAAGCAACGTGAACCATTAGCACACCTTCTGCACTCTGTAATAATAAATGCCTGAACTCAGATTTCAATGTGTTTTATCAAAAAATATGAAGAAACAGGCATTGAAACATAACATTTCAATAGTAATTTTCAGCCACAAAAACTACTCAATAAATCTGTTGTCAACACATTGCACTGGATTTTTTTCTATGTATGTGCAAGTTGCTATTTACCCTGGTATCTCAGTTTCTTCCCTCACAATCTGCCTGTCAGAATATTCAAACATTCAGAATAAGTAATTCTGAAGGACACAGAGGTTTGGGAAGCAGACCCTACCTCCCTTCAATCAGTTGTCACTCTCTCTTCAAGCTGAGATTGTCATCATTGCTACAGCCTTAACTCAGCTTGACAGTAGCTGCATTGGTGCATGTTGGTCTTCATCTTTTCTGGTTAAAGCTTTGGACCTCAGACTCTGCTTATTTTGACTCAATATTCATATGGGAAAGCAAAATTGCTAACAAAGTTTGGCTTCACTATTATTTAGAGTAGCAGACAAAGATCAAAATGCCACTAAAGATGGTCTCAAGTTGATGGGAAGATAGTGAATTCTTTCAAGTCCCTAGATTTTGCACCATTCCTCTTAACAGATGTTAAAATCTCTTCATGCACACTGTAATTTGAAGCAAATTATTTCGCATATTTAATAGGCCATTGAAAACTTTTTTGTGTTTTTTTTTTCTTCTTGCCGTAAGGATGTGGCAAACTCCATTTTCCTGTCTGGTTTGAGGAACAGAAGTTCTTTCCTTGCTCAACCTGTTCATTTCCATTCAGTAATGCTGCTGTCAACCGTCATCCACAGTGTCTGAGCCCACACTGGTTTCAGCCACTTGCATTGCTACTAGAAACCACAGACTCAGCAATAAGGATGTCATCAGTGTACTTGAGATTACAACATCTCCTTCTGCCAATGTTAATACCACTATGGCAACCATCAACAGCAATACACTTTATTATTTCACTATACATATTGAATGGATGTGACAGCCTTGTCAAACTCCTTTCCTGGTGTCCAACTACTCCGTTATACCTTCTGCTGCTTTGACTACCCTTCTCTGGCCATGAAAAGAGATGGCACAAGTTGACCATGTGTGTAGTAAAGCACTTGGCAATGTCCAGAACTGCACCATTCTTCTGTACAACAAACTGAGGGTTTTAAATACAGTTGCTAAAATATATCTGCTATAGATTTACCACCTCCATTTTTTTTTAGTAACAAATTTGTGATTAAAATAAAATGGAGGTTATGCAGATTTTCACCAGCTTCATCAAGGTCAGGATGACCTTGAGCCATAGAGCTCCTATTATAGTCAATACCTGGCAGAATCTACTTCAGCCATCTTTTCCTGAGATGATCAGCTTCCTTGAAAGACAAAGAAACAGAAATATTGTGTCACAGTTCTTGTTCAATCCTTTATGTACATTCACCTCATTAATCTTAATATTAGATGTTACTTGTTGTTCCCTTTAAGAAGGTTTTGCAGTATCTCACCTGGAGAAGACAGCTGGGGGCCCTTAAATTAGAAGAGGGAGTTAACTTATCCCAAGACTAGGTCAGCAGGAGAATGAGAAATAGGCAAGAACAACCTAATCCAATTTTCCATCCATTTTCCTGCTCAACCACATACCATTCAAAAAACCCAAAAGGTTATTCAATGTCTAATTTTGTAGGCATTAGCCTTTAAATCACAGCAAAGCAACTCGAAGAACCTGGGGAACGACCTACTGAGTTCTGCTTCACCTCCACAGGCATAGGTTTTCTCTCTGAGGGCTTCAGAAGAAGCAACACAATGGCTATGTAGTAGCACAGCTTTGTATGGCAAAATGTACTGTGTGTCAGAAAAGGGAGCCTCACAGTGTTCTAGGTGTGATTGTCCTGAAGAAACCAGTGTTTTGGACAGTGTTTTTTCTTCCTTATGAGTTTACATCCGTATCAATTGTAAAAAGAGAGATGTGAAAACTGGGCAGACTTGGTGGAGCAGGATGTTCCACAGGTAAGGGAAGGTGAGAGCAGAATCCAAGGACTAGATATAGATGTTCTATCATGAGCCAAGTGTTGCTGAAGCTAATATAAGTGTTTTATGTGGAAGAAGAGCAGGCAGACTCTATACCCTCCATTGTTAAATCAATAAAGTTGTGGTGTGCTGCCGAAATCCAGCTGCACATTTCCTTTTTTTACCTTTAGGTCTAATCAATATAGAAAAGGTGAAGAGGAAAAGAACAAACAGTAGTGTGAAGCAGCTTTGGTTCTCATTAATGATATTCTTTGCAATCTGGGTAACATGAGACCCTTAGAAGAAAATTCTGGAGATATTTGCTGGCAAGCATAGGACTTATCACCTTGCTTAAAAAGATTCAACCTTTGTGTATCCTCAACTCCATCCATAAAAGTGATGACAAAGCGTTTAGGTTTGTACAAAAAAGTTATCTTTGTGTTATTAGCATAATTTCTATTAGCATGTATTATGCAAAAATTTGGAATCTCCAAGGTATCATTTACTGAATGTAGGAGATAAGTGATAGCTCCAACACTGATGAGTCGTTGCATGGTGGTACACAATACAAAAAAACCCCCAAAACCCAAAGACTAGAGCAAAAGAGTACAACAATGTTTGAGCAGTCATCTTCTAACATCAACTGGATGCTGCTGGAAAAGGAATGGGATGGGTTTATTTTTTTTAAAGGATAGCCCATTTTTAGTTTTAGGTAGTTTTATTTCTTTGGCTTGCATTTTTTAAGTGACTCCTAAATACTTCATAGAGTAACATACTGTACATTGCCTAATCTTAAATGCACCAGAAGGACACATAAATAGATATAAAGTGACAATGAAGGAATAATGTAAAAATATTCCATCCTAAAAAAAAAAAAATGCAAAGTCATTTATGTTTGGAGAAAAAAAAAAATACACTGCTCAAGACCTGTTAAAGACAAGGACTTCATAAAATATGTGACAACCTGAACTTGGACAAAAATCTCTAAACCTGCTACTTCAGTTGTAGCTTTGCATAGTTGTAGACAAAGCAGGTGTGATCAGGTTAACTTTTGCTTTTGGACAATTCCTTGGCATAGTGCAACACAATAGATTAAAAGACTTTTAACTCCTCCAATATCTCCCAACTCTGCCAGCAGAGAGAAACAACATGCTCCATGCTGGCTTCCCTTCAGGTCAAGGCTCTAATGGTGCTTCACAAATTACTCACACCTCAAAAACATATCTGACCTGTGAGTATTTAGCACTCATTTCAGCCCAGCTGATTTAAGTGTTTCAAATCCATCTTGCTAAACACTTCTGTAACCAGGTGCAACCCCTGAGAGCACATCTAAAAAACCTAAGGTCCTGGTTTAGCTTTAAGCAAAAGTAGTTTCTTCGAGCATAGTAGGACCTCTCACATCCTTAGAAATGATACAAAAGGTTTTCTCAGTGTCATGTTGGTTGAGGGAGTGCCCCTTAATGGGTAGGGCAGTTGGCTCGGACCATGTAAAGAGATTTTTTTAAATGTGTAACGTGTTCAAAAGATGTCAGATGAAGAAATCTCCCCCTGTAGGTGACATGCACAACTTTTCTAGGACATGGGTGGCTGTTGGTTCTGCTCTGCAAGACTTTGGTATAACAGAAACTAAACCACATAACAGTTGACATTAAATATTTAAGTACCTCATCAGAATAAAAGTTAATCTGTATGCAATTTTTAAGGTAATTTAGATGTTACTTGGTTGAACCTAGTAAAAATGCAGATTTTGTAGATCTCTAAGGCCAGTATTTAAGTTTCACAAAATTTGTTCAAAGTCTTTCAGTTTTTTCTGTTCTTGATAGTTAATACTATGCTCCCCCTCCACAAGAGATATTAAATTAAAGAAAAATTACAACGCCTTACTCTCCAGACAAGAGGAAGTCTGTGTTATTTAACAAGCTTAGGGAATAAAGCTGTTGTTGATTTAAATTAAAGGAAAACTCCCAATTGTTTTCAGTAATGGCCAGGATTTCACTTTCAAAAAAAAATGAGCTTCTGTTACCTCAGGGGTAGTACTAACTGGGGGTAATTATATAGGGTATATATCACCTTTAAGGTTTTCACTACTATACCTTTTTCTTACCTTCCCTCTGAAATTTGTTTTCCCCAAATCCTTTTTCTCCCTTTCTCCCTCTCCTCCACCCCCTTGCCCCTCACCTTTTCTTTGGATTTCTTCCACTTTCCCTCCTACTCCTTTCACAGCACCCCTAATGCAGCCTGCAAACCCATAAAATTAACACTCCAATTACATTTTCAAGTTCTCAACATTTGAATGGATTAGAATAGAGGTGAGCTAGTGGTAAGTAATCCCTTTTGGAGATCTGGTATAAAATGGTGGCATCAGGACCAGTGGGACCATTTCCCCAAGAGCAGGGTATTCAGGAAACTATAAAACTTAGTTTTGGCTTACGCTATCTTTTAATTTTTCCTCTCTATAATGAAATATGAGATGAACTTCCTTAATTTTCACATCAGTGTTTGCAGCTCAGGACTCCATTAATGCACCCCTCTCCCTGCTGCTGTTCTCTGCCCTAGTTTGCAGTCAGTTCATTCTGCACTGATGTATATTTCATTGCCCAAGGCTTAATTTTGATTTATTGTCCATCCATAAATTAGAAAAATATGCTCTGGAATTCCATCCCGCTGAAAAGCTGTGCCTGATGTCAGGGGACTGGGTGATATTTAAGATGTCAGAAATACATATTGGATTAGTGTGCTTTGTTTCCCCACAACAGCAGGTGTTTAATCATAGCTGATGGCTGAAGTTAAATGCATTAGGACAGGATCAGCCAAGAAGATGGAGTTTTTCTAAACCATACAAACTCCAGATAAATAACTCAAAACTAATTGTGTGTCCACATCTTAGATACAATTTTATTTACTTTAATACATTAAACAATGAAAATAGACCCTGGCACTTAACTCCTCATTTAAGATCTGTACAAATCTTTGATGCTAATAAGTGAGTGGCTTTTGCAGGATATATATGCTCCCTTTTTGGCCCTTCAATGGCTAAAGATATTTTCTACAGTAAAGATAACTAAGAAATAATTACAAGGGAGTAAAGCAGTTACAGAGATGGTACATTGTTATTTAAGTTCGGGGGGTTATTCCCATGCAAAATTTAGGACATGAATTTTTAAAAAATTGCTTAACATACGCAAGACCCTGAACAGCAGAGACCACATTCTGCATCCAAGAGTTCTCTTGGATTTCCTCCTTCTGCTGCTGATTTTCGTTTGTCGCAGTTAAGCTTGCTGCTCTGTTTATGTTAATGAGAAGTCTCTGTGTATAGAAAAATGATCAGGCCTGGTCTTGAGCAATTTAGCTGGAGGCCGAAGAGAAGACGCTTAGGAGAGCAAACATTTTCAAGGTCAACCGGTGAACTGTAACAAGCCAGTGAGATTCATGGCGAGAATTGTATATTTTGACACAACAGCGATTTGATTAAAAGAGAAAGTAATGGGTTTAAACAGTCGCTATGAGGATGTAGCCAGACTTTGTTAGCTTTTCGCAAATTACTTAACAGAGCAGTGATGGAACTGGAAATAGGGCTGTTTTGAGTATGGTAAAGAAAAGAGGGTTATGTTTGAAAAAGGGAATAATAAAGTGCTAATGTTTGGTGTTCGATGCATTTCGCTTCGTTCACATTGCAAAGATTTCTTGGAAGTTTAGAACATTATAAATATTATAGACAGTTATAATAAAGTTTGCTAATATATAAAACACAGCTGCTGTTACTGCATTTATACAACCACAGCCCTGTATGAATTGATAATACTATGCAGATACAAGACCCTTCTCACAGAGGTTTTACATCACTGCAAAAGGCAGGCCATAGAAGAGCTAGGGTTCACTTCATGTGCTGCAGAGAGAAATTGAGGCAGAGAGGCTCTGAATTACACAAAATGAGTGAGTCAAAGGAAAATGTATGATACAGGGCCCCAGTCTTTAGATCCAGGGCGTGATTGTACATGGTATTTAAGTGTGAGCTTGTAGTCTAGTACTACATCCTCCAAAATAATATTAGGCTCATCTTTGCAACCTTTGTTGTATCTGTATCCCAGATAAAGAGGGGATGCTAACACACAAAAAATGATACTTTTTTTACTGACATAGTGATTCTTTTGCCATCCTGATTTAAAATTATTTTAAACAGAATTTTGAAACCATGGTACAAATTCAACCCTTGCCATAAAGTGAATTCCTGTTTGCATGTGTCCCAGGAGAGACACCTCCTGCAGGTAAATTCCACCTTGCCTCAAAGCAGAGACTTACTAGTATCTCAACCTTATGCTGAAGAGTAAAACTAAATGTTTATAAACAGCATTATGAGTATTTCACAGGTTGGATATTTTAAAATAATATTTACTTGAGTGTCTGTCCACTGAAGACTCATACTCCAGTGAAAAATGGTCCTTTTCCTTTTCCTGTTACACCTCCATTTAATGTTGCTCACTTAGCTTCTTTGCATACACAGAGGTTATGTGACTGAGGGCACGTCTGTTTTAAAAAATTCCCCAATGAGTAAACAAAAATTCCTGTTAATGATGAAAGATCAATGCCTTAAAATGGCAGAGCAGGAGCAGGTGGTGGAATCTTCCCAGGCATAAAGGCTGGAAGATAAGACCATGCTAGTAGGGTATCAGAGATGATTGAATGTGACCATAAACATCAGAAACATAATTTCTGTCGGTGCAGGTTGTATTTCACAAATAATCTGTTTAGAAAATGTTATTGTGCTTTCTTAATCATAATTTCTTAAGCTCCCAGTATTCTGGGTATTATTATCAAGCTGTGAGGTGAATCTTCATGTTTGAATTAAGCCCACCTCCGGCCACACTGCCATCAGAAAGAGGCAGCCCTGCCTTATTCTTTACCTTGTGTCTATGCCCTCCAGAGCAGGACCACACCGATACTGAAAACAGTCCTCTAACCTGGTGGAAATTCAATGTTTTTTGTGGTCAGCTGGGTCAGTGAGTCAATCCAACTCACCACACAAAAACTCAATCACTACCAGTCACCTTCAGGAAGTGGAGGGAGCACGTCACTGGGGGTTGGGTGGGGAGGACAGAACAGACCATGCTGACCACTGACCAACTTTTCTGAAATCACCTTTGAGTTATGTTCTGGTGCTCCAGCACAGCTTCAAGATCTGCTCTCTTTAGTCTCAAGGCATAAGCAGATAATGATGGAAACCTGCTAAATACTAAGGTGGGTGAGAATCATCAAGTAATTTGGCCTCAGTTTGCTTTGAAACTTTTTGTTTAGAATTAGTATAATATTGTAGCTGCCCTCTGCAGACAGAATGAGCTAATAAATCCCCTCTATACTAAAGCCAAATGAGGTTCAACTCATACTCCTTGTAAGGATTCTGTGGACAGAGAAGATGTTTTTATTTTGAGGAAAATAAAAATATTGAATTCTCAATTCTGTGTCATTTATTAAAAAAAATTCCACTGAATTCCTCCCAATAAATAAGAGCTGGAACATATAGCCCTAATTCAGATTTCCTACGAGTATTAGATAATGTAATTCACAAACTAATGCTAAATTAATTTTTATTCTAAGGAGTGGTAATTCTGATTTGAGACTGGAAGGCAAAATCTAATGGGATAATATGTTTAAATATGCATAAATAATAAATAACAGCTTGTCTTTAGCATAAAAATAATACAATACGGAATCTACATATTTCAAATAGCTAGTTAGTTTAAATGGAAATATTAGCAATGATAAAACTCCAATAAGAAGTGTCCAAGAAAGATTCCAGATTATTCCTCCATGCAAATACAAATACACCTGTCGTCACTTGATCTCCAGATTCAATGTTTGCAGGTCAAAGCCAATTGAAATGATCTTCCAGTTATCACATCCTTTGATCTTTACAAAATCATAGTGTGGTACCCTTAGTATATGTACTGGGTTCCTTCAATTTTCACTAGTCTTGGAAAATATTTTCAGGGGAAGATTTTGGGTTGAATATTTATCAGGAATCACAATTCCCAATTTCTCAGCTCTTCCATGGATTCCTTGTGTTGACCTTGAGTAAGACAACACACTTCCATTTCCATTGCAGAACAAAAGGTATCCTATTTGTCTCCCAGGGGCCTTGTGCATCTTAATCAATCAATATTTTTCATGACATTTTGAGATCCATAGATAATTAGAGATTCTACGCCAATAAAACATAAGTACTGTACACATCTTAAAGGCTGCTTTCCCCCCTGCATTGTTTTCTAACTCCAGGGGAACTAATGAATATCTGCACACCTTTCCAGTGTACACTGAAAGGAAATAACTTGCCAAAAAGAACCCAAACCCAAACAAGACTATCAAACATTTCTCCTGCTTCGTTATCCAAGATGTCCTATGAAGGAAAATAGAAATTCTGATGAGATCTGACCTCTATCTTTTCCTGTAGAATCACATCACCACAGGAAAATCACCTATCATTTTCAAAAAGGAAGCACAGAAAGTTTGTTTGTGCTGGAAGTCTAATGCAAAACTTAAAGATAATTGGAATCTTAGAAAAACTGTCAATTAAAATCTAAAACTCAGTAGTATCATAGGACATTTCTTTGGAGGCAATGCGCAGGGAGGGTCCCACACTATTTGTGTGGTAGACACTAGGTGTTTCAGTGAGATCTGTAATTAAATGATAAATGATATTGTAGTCTGCTATGTTTCCACTTGCTCTAGTAATAAATCACTGGGACATTGAAATGTCCTAGGTTTTGCTTCCAGGCCTGCTTCTCCTGAGGCAGAACTTTGAACTATGAATTTTCTCCTCTGCATGAGACACTTTACACTTCATAAGCAAGAAATAAGGGCAAAGATTCATATGAAAACTTCTCCAGGCACTATTAGTCTTTAGAATTGTGGTTACACACTTTGTACTCTAGGGTCAGCACAGGACAGAAGTCTGGGACAGTTCACAGAGAAAACATGCAAGGTATTTCTTATGAGTCACATCATCATATCGTAGTGCTACTGAAATAGCACAGAAATAAAACCATTATTAAGAGTGTTAGCTTTCTGGAGTCCTTCCATCTACAGACCACAGGAATAATCTTTATTTCCACAATAAAATTAATCTGGATACCATATGGGCTGAGATGATGAAAGTCAAACTTCTGATCTAGATCTGAGCAAAACCATCTTCTTCATTGTCAGCTAGGCAATTTTTCTAACCAGAATAACTGAATTTGTTAACAACAATGCTGATAGTAAAGTTATACCTATTATTTCAGATGGAAGACAAACAAATGACTGCAGATAATGAAAAGTAAGAGGCATTTTTTTTTCTCCATTCATTTGAAAACTGAAGTAATATTTAGAGCTTTTGAAATTACAAAAGGAAGCTTATCACTTCCAGGATAGGCATCTCAATCACATTTGCAATCTTCTAAATGTTTAGTAACTAATTCATCTTTTATACTTCCTAGTGGGACAAAGAGTTCTTTAACTTTGATTTTAAGCTGTTCATGATGTTACACATATGATAACACTAAGATAAGGCAATTCATGATTATGCATGGCGTCTATTCCAAAAAGTGAGTAGGTAAAAGACACTCCTCTTATAAAGTCAGTTAGGGTAATTGGATGTCAATGGGTAATCAATTTATTAATTAAAAAAAACTTAAGCAGACCTCCAAATTTAATTTTTTTTTAAATTAAATTTATTTAATGTTCTAATTACCTATCTACAATCAGAATAATTTTGCTAGCTCCTTAGTTTTTAAAGTGGGGCCTCTCTTCTATCAAAATTCTGTTGGCAACTAACCTGCAGCAGGTTAGTTCTTTTTTTAAATCATGTCTACAGCAAAATGGATTTGGCCTGAGAGACGTGAATCTTCCAAGATTTCACTTGAAATCAGATTAAATGTAACTACTTTGAGAATTTTGTCACAACTCCAAAAGTCATACCAATTTTTTGAATGTCCTGAATACATAACTGGAGACAAAAATGTGGTTTTGTAAAAGACCGTAGCATCTAGTTTTGATAAAAATCAAGCAAAGTTTCCAAGGCTGGGAGGTGATTTTGTCAGTCTGAAATTTTAAAAAATCTGTTGTGTTACAATTGAATTTTATTTTGACATTCTTATTATTCTCTAGGAAGGAAATTTAAATAATCTGAGAAAATGGAAATCCTTGCAAACAGAAATGGATACTAAATTAAAAATGTAATTCTTCATGCACCTCTGGTTTAACCTGACAGAGCATAACAGTTTCAAAGGAGTATTTATAGTTATTTAACTAAAGATTGCAGAGAAAACACTGTTTTCCCATACTCATTGTGTCTCACCACAGTTGGAACTAGTAAGAGCCCTAATTATTTCCTCCACCCACTGCACAAAATTATGCTTCATAGCTTAGATTTAAGAGGGAGGAGTAGGATTTCCTTCAGGGTTGAGCAGCTCTATAGTATGCTGGGAATGGAGAAGTCAGTGAGGAGCACAGATTAGAGTACAGAGCGAGCAGCACCTTCCTTCTTCCTGGTGATCATCAGAAAATCATAGAATGATAGAACATTTTGGGTTGGAATAGACCTAAAAGACCATCTAGTTCCGACTCCTCCATCACTGGCAGGGGCATCTCCCACTGGACCAGGCTGCTCAAAGCCCCATCCAACCTGGCCTTGACCATTGCCAGGTGTCTCACCACCCTCACAGGAAAGAATTTCTTCCACATATCTAGCCCTAAATTTCCCCCTTTTCAGTTTGAATCCATTACTCCTTGCCCTATCACTACAGCTGCTGCTGAAGACTCCCTCCCCAGTTTTCTTGTAGTCTCACTTAATTGATTTTATTAAAGTCAGTGTGTCTGTGTTACACAAATATAAATCTACAGCCCTTCCACATCTCCTTCAACATCTATTGGACTCATCTATTTATGCTTAGTACATGGAGTTAATCAAAGGTCCATGATGCACTTCTGTCTTCATAGCAGCTCTTTTAATTTCCATAGTTGCACTTCAAATCCATGTTTTGAAGACCCTCACATACTGATGAGGACAAAGAGGATGATCATAGGCATAGAATGGCTTCCAAACACAGGAATTTCATCTTGGGAAAGAGATAAGCGAGTGAGGAGATAGTGGGGGCAAGTAAAATCAAGCTGATGAACAGATGAATAAATGAGAACAGAACTAAAAACAGGGTTAGACAGAGCAGTCAGTAGATTTAAAACAAAGTATCTTTTCACAGAACATAAACATAACCTGCAAACATAACCTGTTGAGGAAAGCCCAAGTATATATGTATTTAATTAGATACATTTGTGGCAGGTAGAGCTACCAAAAGTGAATAAATACATGGTTCCAACATGCCTTAAATTTCCTAAATTTAATTGTCAAAGAGAAGAGGGATCACATTTATTCTTTACAGAAGCAGGTTTGGAAAGCAAACTACACCAGACAGGTCTTTCACAGAGTTCTTCTACTGTGTTCTTCCTTAGCTAATTCAGTTTGGTGTGTAAACTGAAAAATCCCTAATATGAAAAGTTTACAATATCTGACCAAATCCATTATGAGACCTGAGAAGCTTTTGCAAAATGGCAAGCCTTACGAATTTTCTTTCACAGAACTGTGGTCTAATACTCTCCACCAGAATAGAGAAGCAAATAGGAACTGAGACATATCATTTAGGAGTGTTCCACTCCTGATCTTCGCACTACAGGTGATCACTTTGCTGCTGGATCTTACAAAGTTAAGGGACAGGGAAGGTAAAATAAATCTGACCTGCACACCAGGGCTTGTTTAAGGGCTCTTCTCCCTGTAGCCCTTCTGGATCAGCTGTAAACCTGCTTTGCTGTCTGTGAATGCTATTCTCCTGCCACTAATCTCAGGAGAAGCTCTGATGTCATCCAAACTGCTGGGCTCTGCTGAAGTTGTTGGAACAGTGAAGAATTCCATGGCATGATTGTCTGGCCTTGGGTGTTTTTTCAATGCTGCAACCAACCTTGTGGTATCAACCCACTTTATGGGTCTTCACAGTGAAGAAATAAACAGTTGTTCAGAAAGATATCTGCAGGACTCTGATTAGGGAATAAAGAGTCTGAAAATTTTCTATCTGCAGTCTTTTTCATGGCAAGGTACTCTACTACTGCTAGTGCTCTCCTTCCTCTTTATTCTTATTAGTTCTCACCTCAGCTAGGTACATCCAGAAGGTGGGAATGAATATGACTCAGTCATGTGCCTTTTTCCCTAACTGGACTCTGTGCCCCTCTCTGGTAGTACCAAAAAGTCTGAAGAAAAGGAAAACCTGTCTTGTGATCCCTGCAAGTCAGGGACATCATAACACGGCATGGGACCACAGAGTCTTTGGCTCTGTCTGCTGCTTTCTCCATATTTATGTTTTTTATCATTACTCAGTTCAGCCACACAAGGCAAATTGTGTTTAATAAATTAACCTAATGGATTCAGCAAGTGGTTTGTGAGCAGGGTGCTTCCTCCAGTTAAGGAAAACATTTATATTCCCCCTCTCTTTGCTTTTCATGACAAAGAGGGTAAGCAGAGGGCAGGGTACAGTGGGGAGGGGGGAGCAAGCCAGCCTGTCATCCCCGGGGCTGGGGACATCATCGGGACCAGCCCCAGAAGGTTTGCAGGGAGCCTGGGGCGCCGGTGCCCTTTGTCTCGTCACCAGTGGCCAGGCAGCCCGGGGCTGAGGTACCTACCACAGCCTCCCTGGCAGGCAGCTCCCTCCCCTTCCCTGTGCTGCACATTAAACTCTTCCAAAGGGGCCTCTTTAACAGCTCCCCATGAAATAATAATTCATTATGTCACTAGGAGGGAAGAAAGGGAGTGTAAGTGTCTTGATGGGATTAGCGTAAACCCCCGCAGAGATGATTTAGGAGCCGTGATAATTCATTTAATAGGGGCCTGGGGTAAATTGCTAGACAGGGAAATGTAACTGAACCAGCTTAGAAAGGGCGCATTACAGGTCTGTGTATGATAACTGGCTTCATTAGCAATATTTAAGAGATTTCATCTAAGAATGAGTCATAAAATGCAGAACTATTTCATCCACCTGGTTTGGTGGCCTTTAGCTTTACTCTGTCTGAATATTAAATTGGAAATGGCGCTACAGCAACACATTTTGGAAACTGTTCTTTTGGCTGTTATTTGTATGGTTGGTTTAGCTTCTCATTTGTTAACCTTTTAAAATGAGTATCATTGAAGCGGCTAACGGTGCACCCAGAACTCAGGGAGATGAGAAGGCTGAGAAAAGGCTGCTGCAGAACTTAGCAAAAACTCCAGTGTACACACACAAGGGTCCAGAAAGTGTCAACAAACAGCAAGTGCTTTCCATGAAGCTCAGTAAGCTAGCTCCTTTCCCACTGAATACCTCATATTTTATAACAGCTTGGCGGGGTGGAACAACAGGCATGCATACAGACGTAGTCAGATGGGCTTTGGGAAGCCTTACCATCCTGTACCACAGAGCTGAAGTTTGCCTCAGATACTGTTATTAGTAAATGTTGAGTTTGAGTTTAGAAAAGGAAAGATAGACACAACAGTTTTCTTCCATTCACCAACATTTGGAAATTGACAATCCTCAAAAACCTCTGATTTTTTTAAAAACATGGTCCAAATACATTTTAAGTTTGGCCTACATAATTGCCTAGAGATTCCTATTGTGTATATGGGTTAATTTTAAATGGGTAATATTTAAGCGGTAATTACTCATGGGTAAAATTAAAATTTATTAGATGAAGTTAGAGAATATAAAGAATTTAATTCTGTGTAACCTTGCAATTTCATTAACTCCTCTAGGGCTGTGAGATGTAAACAATGGGAGAACTTGACCTGGCACTTACATGGTTTGGATGTGTGTGAGGTCATGTCCATTATTCATACAAAAGGAATTGTTCATGATTCAAACTACCGTAAAGTATTTTATTAATCCTAAATCTAGGGGTTCTGTGCTTGTCAAGTAATGTGTCAGTAATATTTGTCACCAGTACTTATGATTTTAATCCTTTGGCCCATTAGATGCATTTTAGGAGTCATGATGCATTTCAAGATTTGAGATATTATTTAATAAAAAATGAGCCAAAAGCCTGCAAACTTTTTCAGCCCTCCCTTTTTATTTATCACTTGATTTTTTTAATCACAGAAAACAAAGGAAATGTCTTTAGAAAGAAGCACCATCAAATAAATTATTAAAAGAATTCTGTCATAAATATCCATGCTACTTATTCTTCTGCTGAAATATCAAAATGAAATAGTGATATTTTAACCAGTACATAGGATTAGATTAAGATTTCATGATTGTATTTTATCTGGGGATGTTGCCAACTGAAGTGTATTGTAATTCACTGTGCAAGCTACTATCACAGAAAACAAATAACTGAATACTTTTTAACCCTCAAACAAAGTGTGGATGTATTAATAAACTCTTCTAATAGAAAAAGCAAGTAATTATACACAAAATAATACTGTAAGAAATATAGGGTTGTAAAAGATGAACTAGATTTGCTTTGGGTATTAAAATTTAGGGAAACCTCTTGTTCTGTCTATCTACCACAGAAATCCCAGTGATATTAGCACCCTTTTTTCCCAGCTTAGAAATCCCATAATAAAGTAGTTGCACTTGATATACTATTGTAAACCATTTTTAAATAAAGCAAGCAGTATCTTTATCAAAGGTAGCTAAAGATATTAATAACCATGACTGTCAAATGTAGGAATAAGACAAGTGTTTTAATAAATCTTCACTAATACTCCATACAAATATAAAAGAATGACTAGCTTTCTCTCCTTTCCTTTCCCTAGTGACCGCTGCCCGTTATGACTTTGAATGATTCCCTCTAATGGAAGACAGCCAATACTGTCCATTATTCCAGATGGTCAGCTCGGCTGCAAAGTTCTGCTAATGCTTCTCAGCATTCAGACATAATTCACCAGGGTCTTTTTGGTCTGGGTTTTGGGTTGTTTTTTTTTTTTTTGGTTGTTTGGTTCTTTTTTGTTTTGTTTTCTGTGGGGTTTTTTTTTCTTTTGTTTTGTTTTGTGTGGGGTATTTTTTTGTTTTGTGTGGGTTTTTGTTTGTTTGGGTTTTTTTGCTTTATGTGTATATCCAGTCCAAGATCAGCCATCTAATAGCTGGCAGAAAAATATCTGGGCTATCTTGCTGATTAGTTACAAAATCCATTTTGGTATTCATGTTAGAAAGTGAACAGTGGATTCCTGGTCAGTTCATATTAAAAGAAATTCAAAACAGACCAACAGTTCTGTAATAGCCAGTAGAGTAATACATTAATCACTTGATTCTTCACGGCTAAGAGGTGACAGGTGAAAATATAAGCGGATTTTGTGGGCACATTCTCAACTGGGCTGTACCTACAAAATAACCCTGCTAGTTACCACAATCTGCGCTGAACACAAACAGGATTTGGTCCAGTATCTTCCATGTAGCAGATGTTGCTTTTTCATGTATTGGGGATATTTGACATGCTCTGTCCTGATTTCTGTAAAAGCAATACAAATCATGCAAATATTTCATGCTCTAATCAGCAGAAAGTAGATAAGTACTGGCCTGTGCATGCAATTTACCAAAGCTCAACTAATTTTTCAGTTAGTAGATAATGGGTGGATATTATAAAGTAATGCTCATCACTTCACACAAGCAGCATTTGCTTAGTGCTGTTCTCTGTTAATACAAAGAGGCATTAGCAGACACTTGTAAATTTTCCTATGTACAGCTTACATAAAAACTAATGACAACAACAACAAATGACAACTGCTCCCATTTAAAGGCACTGCACCTAGAATAAATATTTTAGGTGTCCTTGGGGACAAATATTTCAAGTGCTTAGATATCTTTCTGCTATGCCTTCTAGCATTCTTCTCTGAAAAATCATTCTAAAAAAAGTGGGCTTACACACTCTTTACATGATGTTCTGTAACAGTAAGCTTACAGTGCTGCATTTCTGGCCTGAAAATAAAAATTATTTTACAAATAACTATAAAAAATGGACTAGTAGTTTTGACACTGAATTTATCGTTTTATCTTTGCACAGGAATACAAATTGGGCTGATAACTGTGCATTTCACTGCAACAATAACCACTATTTAATCAATATATTTTATTCCAGGCAATAAGATATTTTTAAATATTCAAGGAACATTCAGCTAGAAGGCACTAGTTTTTTTTTAAAATAAAATTGTTTTCAAGAGAAAAAATAGCTGCACATTTGATCTGCTGACTTTTTCAGAAATTATTATCCCTAAAGCACTTGGTATTCTCGATAAAATAAAGTTTAACTTGTGTTTGAAACACACATTACAAATAGATGTATAGATGGACGAGATATTGAGAAAAGGAAGAGTACAGATTATGAATATTAAGATTTATATTAATCTATAAGCCTATTAAAGTACAGTAAAACCTGTCCTTCAGACCACCTTTTTAAAGATATCACCTCCCTGATGGGACCACTAAATTTCGGGCCAAATTATTTTCCCATAAAGAACAATGAAAAGAAAATGATTATATTAAGACTACTTCTACTATGGTTTCTTTTCATTGTTCCGCCAAAAATGATTCCAAACAGTAAAATAACATTGATTTTGACCTTGTTAATGAACCTGAAGAACTTCAAGGCATACTTGACCATAGATTTCCCTTTAAACAGGAAAAAGCTGACATGTAGTCATCGTAATTTCATCAACCTTGGCAGAAGAGATGTAATTTTACTTATATTTTGGATAACCAGCTTGTCTTGATATTGTTAATGTTCCACAGGGACGAAAGCATGGGGTTCTTCATCATACCAACACTCTTAAATGACTCTGTAATTTGTATCACGTTGATTAAGTCTTCTGAGAGTTAGGAATATTTTTAAAGGCTGTGTTGTACAGATTTATATACTATTATGGGATTAATTTAATTTTTCCAAGATGTCCATCTTCCCTATGGTTGGAACTTTCCAGAGGTGTCTCACTGGGACTTCCTCACTCACTTTAAGAGGCTGCACCTTGTCTGTGTAAAGCACAGATGATCACAGTTCTCATTCATATTATAAGTCCTAGAGACTATAGGTCCCAGAGTGCAACATCCTATTTTGATTTAAGCTGCTTTGCATAGGCTGGGGCCTCCAAACAATACCCTTGTCTGGTTTAGGAGATTTCAAATTATGGGTTGCAAAAAGCATGTTGGTTCATCACCAGCCATAGTCTTTTTTGTATTTTAACATTTCTACCTCTATGCATATAAAAATGTGTGTTTCCCACATATCTTTGCTACCAGTTTTCCTATGTGTTTTTATCAATCAGCATATTTACATGAAATTATAAAATATACCGAGTTGGAAGGAGCCCACAAGGATTACAGACCCCAACTCTTGACCCTGCACGGGACACCCCAAGAGTCACACCATGCTCCTGAGAGCAATGTCCAAATGTTCCTTGAACTCTCTCAGGCTGGTGCTGTGACCACTTCTCTGGGGAGCCAGTGCCAACCAACCCTGGGTGAAGAGCCTTTTCTTGCTATCCAACCCAAACCTCATCTGGCACAG
Source organism: Cettia cetti (assembly GCA_013401135.1). NCBI lineage: Eukaryota > Metazoa > Chordata > Aves > Passeriformes > Sylviidae > Cettia > Cettia cetti. The sequence goes on along the minus strand of VZUI01056184.1, from coordinate 30,108 downwards.
TTCCATGCCATCTCCTTGTCCTCTCAATGGCCCCCACAGAGAGGTAATCAGTGCCTGCTCCTCAGTCTCCCCTTAGGAGGAAGTTGTAGGTCTCCTCTCAGTCTCCTCTTATCCCTAGCCAAATTACCTCAACCACTCCTCATATGGCTTCCTCTCCAGGTCTTTCACCATCCTCATTACCCTACTTTGGATGCTCTGTAGTACCCAAATGTCTTTTTTATATTGTGGTACCCTAAACTGCCCCCAGCACTGGAGGTGAGGCTGTCCCAGTGCAGAGCAGAGCAGGACAATCCACTCCCTTGCCAGGCTGATGCTGTCCCTGATGTCCCCAGGACACAGGTGGCCCTCCTGGCTGCCAAGGCACTGCTGACTCATGTTCCACTTGCCACAGGACCCTTTTCATGGAGTTGCTCTCCAGACTCTTGCTCTCCAGTTTCCATCCCCCTGTCCTGGTGCAGAATTCTTACTTTATGTGAAGCATTCTAACCACTGCTGTCACTGGGAAGCATATATCTTGGCCCTTACAGCTATGATACTAATAGCTTATTATGTTCTAAATAGCTTTCTTTCTAAGGCAGTGAAAAAACACAGTTAAAAACCAAACAAGCAACATCTTCTGAACTTGGAATACATTGAATAATAATTTTTCAGTTCTGCATATAACCTTAATTTTCCTGGAACTAAACCAAGCATTTCTAATGTTAAAAAACAAACCCAAATCAGATCATTAGGACTATTATGTTCCTGCTTTCAGAGCTCTAGATGATTTTGTTTGGAGCATGTGTCTTGCCATAATGGCACAAAGGGCCTTAGTAATCCTGATAGAAGCAGAGAGGAAACGGATTTAGAGAACTTGAGTTTTCACTCATCAGAATTTCTTTGGCCCCTCAGTAGTGGCACATGCTGTTCTCACCCAGGTCCTGATGTCATACTCAGAAGAGAAGATGCAAGGGAGTTTTTCGAGGTGTACAGTTGTTTGGTGTAGTTTGAGTTGCAAGGCTCTGTCTCAGCTGTCTCAGTGGAAAAACCCTTACATCTGAACTGGAGGTTCTCAGAGGACCCCGTGCTCCTGACCCATTCAGTCAAAACTGCCCTGCTGTGATTGGAAGTACCAAAGGCTGTTTCTGCACCTTGACTTATTTTCACTTGTCAACATGAGATTCAATTAAATTATTATTCTGCTAGATGAGGCACAGTCCACCAAGCTGCCAGTGCTTTTACTGGACTTGTTGTGCCCTATTGCCTCCAATTCACAAGCTATTCATTGTGAATGCTAATGGTATTGCTGGTAACTTGACATTAGTGTTGGTAGTCTTGGAGCAGGAATGCTCCAAGTTAGTGTTGTCACTAGACAATTCTTACAACAAAATCACAATCCAGATCTGCAACTGTAGGAGTAGCTGTCTCGTGGTTTGTTGATTCCCAGAGAGGCAGATCTTGACTCCTCTCCTCGTTAGTCCTTTCTTCTCTCCCCTTTCCTCTCTCTCTCACTCCTGCCACATGGTCCACCACCTGCCTTGCACCATCTTCTTTGCTCATCAGAACCTCCCTCCTTTTCTTTCAGCTCAGTCACCCAGCAGAAAATCACCTCCTTTTAGCTGCATTAGTTTTCTGCCAGGTTGGCACACTGAATCAGTTCTCAGAGGAGCCTGGGGAGGGTCAGCATGCATGACAAGTGCCAGAAGTGCCTGGCTGGGAGCAGGGGGAGAGGAGGGGAGGAAGCAGAATGGAAGTGGGACCTTCCCTCGCTGGTGGGTGTGGACTGGCTGATCCCACATGCTGAAGAAACCAAAAATAGGAAGGCACTTTGTAAGATCCAGTAATTGATTAGATAGATTACTCACATTTCTTTGAAGATGTTCAAACTCACTGGTAAACTCTGCTTCGTTAAGTCACATTATTAACTCTTCTAATCATAGCTTTTATTACTAAAGAGAATAGTTGCAACTTACAGTTAGCAGTCTGGCGCTCACAGAATGGTAAGAAAAACAAAGATTAATTTTAAAAAAAGGTGATTCACTGAAATTAAACTCTGCAATTTAGGTCTTCCATGCCCAGACTTTAATTTACACCATGACACTTCGTTGTGTGAAAATGTCCAATAGAGCCAAGACTGTGTTCCTGCTTCAGCCCACCTTTCTGTAATAGGTGTTTTGGCAGAGTAATTTGGCAGCCCTACAGTACTTGAAAGGCTGTTTTTTTTTCTTGTGCTTTTTACACACCAGTACCCCTTTTTGTTCAAATTAGATTTTCTTGAAGACTGTAATAATTTAAACCAACCCTCAACTCATATTTGTCCAAATGCATATTTTAATAGGATGTTTAAAATGTTTGTGTAGGCATGTTAATACCCATCATGTATTTGGGATAAAAAGCAAACCATCATTTTAATACTGTTTCATTACTAGTATTTGATGTGTGACACAAATTCATGACTGGTTAATGAACAAACATCAGTGTGGCACAACTATTTTTGTTACAAAGCAATCAGTGTCTCAATAAGGGTTTGTTAAAGCCAGGGTTTAATTGTTTTTCCTTCCTCAACAGTTCAGTGAACTAAATGCAATTTATTGTCTTCTCACTTTTTTTCTCATTTCTCCTGAAACTTCCCAGTGTTTTCCTTGCTGCATCTGTACTGGAAACCATGAGCATCTCCTTACTATTATCATCTATACAGAATGATAGATGCACTTGGACGGTTTATATATAAATAAAACAAAAAATTCTTTGCCTGCAGGAGCCCACAATACACTGTTTGAGTGCTGCAATTTCTATCACGTGGGCGGGATTGCTGTGTCCATGTGTTATCAACTTGAAAATTGTGGCTGAAAGCTTTAATTCTGCAGTCAGCTCTGCTAGTGAGGAATAGATTCAGGCCCCAGCCCTGCAGTTGGCTGTGCTGGCCAGCAGCCCAGCGCCTTTGCGGAGCCTGGCAGCGGGCATCTCCAGCAGACAGGACGACGCAGTGAGGTCCTTCACGATTGGATTTTGCTTGTTAGTGCTACAAATCAACCCTTTTTTTTTCTTTTTTTTTTTTTTTTTTCCTTTCCCCTGCTCTCTTTCTGCAGGAAGGGCTCTAAATCCTCATACCTCAGGCCCATTCCTGTTTGCAGGGGAGACACGGGCATTTTCTCTTGGGCAGTGCTGTTCAGAATTCCTGGGTGCAAAACACTCTGACTGGCATGTTTTGCTGCTAATTGTGCAGTCCTTGTTCAGGCAAAATTCCTGTTATCTCCTCTGGGCATTTTGCCCAAGTAGGGAAACAGGATCCATTTTACAGCAGTCTGTAAAAACGAGCATCTTCCAGTTCTAACCTGTTTCAAATAGTTCATTGGTTACGAACAGTGAATCTATATGGTTAAAAGACATTAACTGGTGGATTTTAGGTAATTAAAATATAAGATATCAATATTACATACAGTTAAGAAAAACTATCCCTTGATTTATGAGTCTTTGCTGATATATTGAACAGTATTGCCCAGTATACATGATATGTACTGTAGTAATTATGTATTGTAGGGTTGTATAGCTTTTTGAAACAGCAAAATGTAAAATGTGTATTTAAAGCCTTTGGTCACCTATTGGGAGTGATGTTAATTATGATTTGTGAATTATTTTCTGCATGAAATCACAATCTTTACAATAACAATATATAGATTATGAACTTCTCAGAAAACCTAATGCCTGTGGGTGATATTTTGGTTGTTTAAGTACTGTCATTCTGGCAGAGCATTAATTTAGTTTTTCATGCTCTAGTCAGCACCTTGGATGTCCTTAGAGTTTTACACTTGGATTAAAAATACATTGAATTCATCAAGCATATTGTTAGCAAAATGAACTTGGGACTTCCCTGTTGCAAACCCAGTTTTATGATTTTCTGACTCTAAATGACCTAAGAGAAAACCAGGAATGTTTGCAATTTTGCAGTATAAACCTTTTCTCCCTAGCTTTATGCAGTTTTGATTTTCTGAAATAAACTGTGTTTAAATAGCTATTGGACTGGTTTCAATATTGAAAATTGATCCTATTCCTTCTCCAAATATGTCAATAGCAAGGCCACCACTTCCTGGAAATCATTAAGCAGAGTAGATCAGATCTGCAGCTGGTTCAATCCCAGATATGGATATTTGAAACATTTCTAAATGAATCTACAGAACAGTCAAAGCTCACAAACCCAAGGTCTGTCACCTGCACACACAAAAAAAATCCTAGCTAAAAGCAGAAAATGATCAGGATGCAAGAGAAATAAAGAGAATTTGCATTGAAGAACATTCTATTGTGGTACAAAAGAAATAAATCTTATGTGTATGAAAATCATAAGCTTTAAGATTTGGAGAGAGTTGTGCAATTGACAATCAAATGGAGCTTAAAGGAAATTATGAGGTTTTACACTAAAGTCCTGAAATAAAGAAAGTAATATTTTACAGCAAAAAATTGCAAATGTCAAGATTAAATCATAAGACTTTGCACCATTGAGCCACTAGCTAGCTCTATAGCTTCTTCAGCTCTTAACACAGGGAAAGACCAACTTTCATGGTCAATAAAACTTAAGAACTTTAGAAATACATTTAGCAATATAAATCATGTATTTGTGACTTTTTCTCCTTCAATAGTTAATTATGGGAAAAAAATGAATACGTGAATTCTGTGGTTGCTAATTTACTCTTACATTTGTTTTCAGGCTCATTTTTAAATCACTTTTGTTTGTTCCAAAGAAATTATACTAATTTCTCAATTTAAAAAGAGGTGGCTGCTGTAAAAGAAGAGAACTGGGTTGTTTTTTGTCCGTCTTACTGCAGTAGTGAGATCTTGAGTACATATACCTTGGAATGAGAAAGCCAAACCAGATTCAGAAGTGGAAAATCCAGAGTTCAAATGCCTAAACTGCTTCCTCCTGTCCAAAGCTGGACAGGTGGCAACCCAGATTGAATCAGTAGTTGTGGGAATGATTTGATTCACAAACAGGGTTATAAAATTTTATATCGAGATGCCAGTGAAAGTCACAAGATCGTAGAGCAAAAGACCTTATTCACATAAATTACCTGGATGGCTATGAAGCATAAAGGAAATAAATTGAACAATATTGCCCATACTTAGCTTACATGCATATGGTATGTAGCTTCACATGATATACATGATAACAACGAGCATATTTGTGAATCCATAGAATAATATTTGTATGTACTCCCTCAATAATTCAAAGAAGGAAACAGTTGCCTGTTCTGAGGTTTATGAATTCACACATATGGATTATGCATTTTACTGCATAAAGAAGGCTTTTTTAGCTCAGAAACTCGTTTCTCTCTCCTCATGCAGTATCAGCTGGTCTAATATAGTATATTAGAATTACATACAAGCCTTAGTTCTTTTATTACAGACACAATCACGCATACACATTGGGCATCTTTATAAGGAATTAATTTTGGTAAGTGTGGGGGCATTCAAAGGAGGATATGAATTTCTGGAGGGGGAGCCTCTGCTGGTACCTGGCAGTACAGCACACATGGCTCACATCTGGCATGAAAACAAATTTTTTTTTATAGCTAGCTCCACACCTGTACCATATGTAAATACATATAACAGCAAAATATTTCCAGCCCTGTCTACCCAGCTGAAGCATTGATCTCAGTGGATTCTGAGATATAAACTTCAATTTGGCCCCCAGTCACTTAGTGGACACTGCCACCAGCAGCTCTGACACCGGGTTATTTGTTGTTGCTGTTTGCTGTCCCTGTTTGCACATTAATCCAGTGACAATTAGGTGTCAGCGAGCGTTGTTTCTGCTCGCTGATAGCCTTGGGCTCTGCGCTTGAAGCCCTAATCAGGAGTGTAAACTCTGCTATATTTCAATTTGGAGAAGCGCTCTTCCGCTAAGAGGCCCCTGGCACTGCGATAAATAAAACGCCTATTTACTCTATTGCCACACTTAGACATCTAATGCACTTACTACCGGCCCCCTAATCATGGCCCACAGTTAAATCCGCCTATAAATCACTCCATTCTCATCCTGCAGATTAGTGAAGCCATTTTCCCCAAACCCCACAATGAGCACTGTTTCCTTTTCTTGTTAGTCAAAAGCGAGATGATTTTTATTAGGTTAAAGACAAGCTCACAGATGGTAAATGGTGTGGAGGGAAATAAGATGAAGAGTCCTGTGGCCTGGTGGGGACGGCAGGTGGGACAGGGCGGGCCGTGACTCTGGTAGGAGGCATCATCCCACCCTAGTGCCTCACTCCCCCAGTAGTGCATCAACCCACAGCTCCAGACCTGGGTGGCATCTCTCCACACACTGCACAAAAAAGCAGCAGCCCACAGGTGTGACGAATGTGTCTGACTTCAGCAGCCGTCAGTGCAGGCAGAGGGGAAAAGGGGCATGTGGGGTATCTCTCCATTTTGCATCACCCTCTGCTGGGTTTGCCTGCAGAGGCTTCTGGATGTGCACAAATGGGGCTGGCACAGAGTAAGGTCTGGAGAAACAAGCACATACCATGGATACAGTCCCACCAGAAGCAGTCCACCTCTATCCTCCATAACACTGCTACGCACAGTGGGAGCACACACACACTAATGCACAGCATTTAATACAAATAACTTGGATCTCCTTAAAAACAGGACCCTCTCTCAAACCTTCTTTATATACCTTTAGATAAGTAGCACTACCTTGTGTACAGCTGTTTGAGCATAGCCAGGCACCTAATGCAACTGTAATGCACAATACAATACACTTACCTTTTTTTTGGGTTTTTTTCCAGTGGCTGATAAGGGAGAGATTCCAGGTTTTTAAAAATAGGTTTATTATTCTCAGCCATTTACTGAATAATTTCTGTGAACAATTTCCAGTCTTATTCAGGTGAAATTTGTTGCAAATATCTGATATTTTAAATTCTGCCTGGGTTAATCAGTTGCATAGGTCATGCACTTGTCTGCATATCTTTGACTGAAGGAGCACTGTGCTGAGAGATCAGATTTTCTGTGCAATAACTATAATAAATTCAAAATTCATTATCCATAAATATTCTGTGACATTTGCTCTAAATTTTGGCACAAGGTTCTGATAGCAGACCCCTGCATTAGGAGGACCACAGAAAGCAAGCAAAACAGAGAAGCAAAGCACAGCCTGATCAAAAACCTCCAAGTGAAACACAGAAATCATTGGGGGATGATTTTATTTTTAAATAAAGGGTCTGTGTACCCTTGATATGTGGCAGAATTACGTCCCCTTTCTGCGTAGGGATGCTTTTACCTTACACGTTCATGCAAAGGCCATCCAAAGGGATGACAGAGATTTACATCACCCATGGAACACCATTTACCTCATACGTGGACATGCACCCATATGGGACATTGAAGGGGAAGTGGCAGCTGTCATCGTGTGGGGGCCCACACCGCCACAGGCTCTGCAAATTGACCCTCCAATGCTCCATCTCAACATCCACCAGGATAAAATTCAGCCCCTTCCCTCAGCCTTCTCTCCCTACTCCTTACTTTTCAGGTTCTAAACAGGACGGATTGCAATGAAGAGCTCCCTGTAATCTCTCTTTAACCATTTCCATATGACAACTGCTTTGGATCCCCACAACCGAGTGAAAAGGCCAGAAGCCTTGGCTCTGCTGAGGGGCGGGTGCCCCTGGGGAAACATATGTAAACAAAGCCCAGCTCTGTAGCCTTTTGCACCTCTCTCTCTTTTCCCATTCTTGCTTGGATCTCAGGTGGAATTAAAGGGATTAAAGCTGAGCGTAAATGAGGCGAGTGTGTAAAATGACTCCTTTCTGAACCAAACGGCATGTTCCGTGCTGAGGAAATGAGATGCCCATTTAAATCTCATCCATCCACCGCCTGTGGCCACCACCATGTACCTGCCTACTTAGCCCAAGGGTTAATTAATTGAGGCTTCAATGCACTATTGCAAGAGCATTATTGCATTTGATACTCTACATCTGTGATTTAAAACTCTTTCAGTCCCTTGTCAGCAAGGGAGGGTTTTAACTAGGAAATTAGCATTCAGATAAGGGTACGGTCTATTTGCTTCTGAAAGGAAGGAAATATTAAGGATGCTGGTGCACAAACCAAGCTGTAATATCCTGTCCCATCCTGGAAAGGGCTCTTGGGCCCCACTTCCCAAGGGGACTCTCTGTACAAGGGGAATAGAACATAGAAAAAAGGAATTACAATTTTCAGTGGAACTATCATAAAGTAGAAAACAGACAACCAATTGTGGTTTATTTTTTTAGAAACTTCTCCTTATTCCATGGTAATCATATGTTTCCTGTCTTGACACCTGTCTTATTTTAAATATCCTATCCTCCAACCAGCATACATCCATACTATATTTGTCTTCTTACAGAGTTTGAATATTAATATTACTCCCCATTTACTTAAGAAAATTTTAATAATTACTTCTATTTTCTCTAAATAAGCAGAAAATTAATAATTCCTTACCTTCACATAATGTCCTTGCATTATACTCAATGGCATGTGTGTGTATCTCTAATCACTGAAATGAAACATACATTTTCCAGCAATAAAACACAATAGTTTGGGATATGAAGTGACAAAGGAAGTATCCAACTGAAACAGCAGGAAGAATCAAAGGTAGGAAGACTGCAGTTTGCCCAGCCTTGAGTCTAGCTACCAAACCTCAAAACTGTGAGAAAAGTGAAAGCCATACATGACCTGTGGGGTCTGACACAGCAGGTCACCTTGCTGCAAATTTCTTGTTGTAAGGGGACTGCTTCATTCCTGTCTCTTTTGGAAAGGGCCACTTGCACAAGAAGAATTTCAGAAATTGGGCCTAACAGATTTAATCTAGAACTACACCAAAATCACAGCATGCTCCTGCTCTGCCTCTCCAGTCCAGAGACAAAACCCTAGGAAAGGATTTGGCCAAGCAAGAGGCCTGGAGTGAGATGGACAGTCACAACCACCCACGCCAGGGGATGGTCATGAGGCATTGTGCCTTGGAAAGATGGAATTGTGTGACTCAGTGGGATGTCCCACCAAATAACTGCTATTGCCATTAGCTGGTGCTGCAATGATTGATCTATTTTGAAGAGTGCATTCCCTCTCCAGGATGCCACATCGTTTTGTCGAAAATAAAGGTCACAACTACTCGCTCTTCCTGGGCTCTCCCTGGGGAATTGGTGTGGCCGTGCAAGGCTCAGTGTGCCTGCACTGGCTGTCACTGGAGCATGTCACAGGATGAGGCACAGCAGCTGTGGGTCCCAGCACAGCAACAGTTGCACGGATATCTAAAACAGGAAGTGCAGATTAACTTGTCCAGTTGAAACTACAGGGGGAATTTAGGAAGACAGAATGCAATCAGCCAGGACACTGAGGTTAACACAGTTAATCTTGTGGAAAGTGCAATGGGACCTTTAATAACTGCAACTGGTCAAGGCCTCAGTTTTATGTCTCATCCCAAAGATGGCACTTCCCAGTGTTTGGTGGTGCTGTTGTGGCTGGAGGAGGGGAATAGTGCCACCTACTGCAACAGCATCATCTCTCAACACCTGGGCTTACCTGAAAAGTGTCACCAGCACCCTGGATTAGTCTGAAAAAATTGAGTGCTAATTAGAGTTTTTACTAGTTATCCTTAATAGGGGGTTTGTTCTTCCTTAGGACTCCTTTCATCTATTAGCTATGATGTCTGACCTTGGCAAGTAGAGTTGTTAGTTGGGGGATGGCCAAGCACTGTCTCTGAGGACTAATCTATTATCCCACCAGGCATGGGGATGGGAGCAACTGGTGCTCTTTTTGACCAAGTCGTGTCACTTTTGTTTGAGCTTCTTGACAGACAGCTCTTGAGTACTTCACAGGGCTAATTGTCATCGACTTAAGAAGCTTGTTTGATGTTCGAACAAAGGTTTTTATCCTTTCAACAATTAATCTTTGAACTACAGAGCTTAATAAGGTCTTATGAACTTCACTGTGGTATTTTAACAAAGCACTGAGACCGCTGTATGCAGTTCAGGTTTATGAACAATGACACAGGACTTTATTTAGCAGGAGGCAATCTATCCACTGTAAATCAAATATCTCTAAGCCAGCCTCAGAACAGTGGTGGGCATAAATCAATGTGTTGTCAAGCAGGCCATATCTAGTCTTTAAGACATATGTCTGTTCTCTATCTTTCTTTGATCCGTGGGGCATACACACTATTTTTTTTTGCTACAAAGAGCATTTCATAAGCCCAGGTTTCTTAGTAATCATGTATTCCTGGAACAGCTCTTTGAAGTATTACTAGCTTTAAAATTCTGTAAATACATGCATATTTTCTGATACCTGCAGGTAGTTCTGATATTCTACCCACAGTGAAGAGGGTACTTGCACAAATGATTTGATATGAGGCATACTGCAGAAGGCTTAAAAGCAACAGGAACATTGCATTCTTACTCTACTTGCATGCAAAGAAGATAAAAACCTCTGTGCATGCACTATTTATTTGTTGGAGAGGTTAAAAAGAAGACATCATGATTAAAACCAGAGGTATGATTCCAAAAATGAGGAGTAAGGCCCGGTCCCACAAGGGCTTAAATATGCTCTCAATTCTGACAGAAAAAGAGAGGACCTTGAGGAAGCTCAGGTTATATGACTGCATGTTTATATAGGGTGTGATTAACAGAAAAGAAGCTAAAACAGGTTATCAGATGAAGGTTTGCATCCTGTGGCTTAATCAAGCACAGGGCAGAGAGGAAAGTACCTAATACTCCAGAGATGAAATGGTTTCATGAGAGCCACACCCCTGAAGTTGCCTTTTTAGAAAGTGTAATAGGACTTTTTCAGTTTCATAAAGTATCTTGATAACTGGAAAGTGCCAGTTAATGGTACAATGTTCCAACTATGAATTTTACAAAGATTAATCTACCCCTTTAGGATCCATAGGAGCCAATCAAAAGCTGCCCAGTCTTCGATGTTTTACAGTCTCTGTGGGCAAAAAGCTCAGCTGAAACTACCGTTCAACATCCTAAACTGTCATCTTCATCTTCTTCTAGCATAAAAATACATATTTTTCCCCATAATAAAGATTTTTTATAATAGCAATAAAGTAACTCTAGAGAACATGGTTGTCTTGAGATAGCTTAACTGTGTGTGGTACCTCATAACACCCTGGGGACCCAGTCACCTCATAATAATCTCTTTCTTTACCATGCCTTGCTTAATTAGGGAGTGAAGCCAAAAGGTCAATGCAGGATAAAAATGTAAATCTCAAAGTTTTCATGTGGACCCTAACTCAATATCATAAAATATATATAGTGCACTCATCACAAAGCTTAGTACATTAGTAGATAGAAAATGTAATGTTTTATGCTCTCAACATTTTAGTGTTTTAGTGGGACAACAAATAAAAGCCTTAGGTTCTTCAGTATAAAATTATGTCTTTCTTCTCAACAGATAATTACTAAGTTATTAATTTATTCTCCATGTACGAAATCTTATTTAGCCTTGTACTTGTCTTTTATAAACACGACATATATGATAAATATAATAGTTTTAAAATATTTGGGTACACCTAAGATTTCCTTTATTTTATTCACGTATACCAAACACTGTGCATGCCACTCTGGAGAAACACACAATATGGTACAACAATCTTCTCACTGTTATTCCAGTTATTTATGAAAGCAAACATAGTTTCATTTCTGGATCTTATTACTACATTTGAGTATTGATGTCATCATAAACAGCATGGTTTGGTTTTTTATCTTGCTGGTTTTTTCATTATTTGCTGTGCTCCTTTCCAGTTGCCTCCTGATGATAAAAAATATTCCTGCATTCAAACAGTATGTATTTCTGATACTGTTAGATATATATTAAATCTCCAGTCTCAGTTCTTAACATTTTTTTATCAAAAGTGATGGTTGCAAACCAGTAAATATTTATTTGGCTTTGGGTAACAGAGATTCCAGATTTCATTTATGGATTCAATAATCAGTGTAACAGTGCAATTCTGTTAGGGATCCAGTTATGTGCTTTTTCCCTTTTCTGATTCTAGTTAAATAAGTAGAAAAGACATATGTCACCCTGACTGATATTTGGCCATCTGATTTGGATTTAGATCAGATGGACAATATAAAAAATACAATACTTTTGCCCCTTAGATCTTAATTCCCCCTTGTCTTCCAAACAGCAACACTATTCTAACAAAGCATCTTTGGTCTCAGAATTGCAGGTACATGGTTCTTCTGGATATACAATTGTGAAACATTTCTTACTTTTATTTTTTATGGCATCACTGCTGTGAGTGACACCTTATCTGTATCAGAAGCCAGAAGACTTTTCATTTGGCAGTATATTGAAGTATGTAGCTGTTTTGCAGGTTGATTCTAAAATAAGAGAATGTACTTTCCCTTTTGGTTCAGTTACCTATTAAGGAATAAACAGCTACCTTTACAATTTTATGTAGGTTTTCCTGACAGCCAAAGTTAAGTAAAGGTAGCACTCTGTCTGGATGTTTATATGCTTGTTTAATCTGTTATTCAGATACATCACTTACGTAATAGTTTCCATAGTGAGTTGTGGTTGAGATGCTTGTACACCATTTTTGTATGAGTCAAAGAACAGGCGGCTCAAGAATCTACTTCCAAAGTGCTGGTTGCCTTGCACTATCCAGTCTAAAAGTTCCTTCAATTCAAGGTCTTTAGATCCTTCAAAATCAGATTCCTACTTTTATTTACAAGCACAGTAGACTGCAACAACTTAAGGACACCTAATGTACCTCAGCTCTGAACTGAAGGAGGACACATTCTGTTCCATCACCCTGTCTCCACTTCCATTCTTAGTCTTCTCTAAACTGCTATGCAGTGTGATAATTGTTTCTTACAAAGTGGGCAACTGCTCCACTGGAAATTGAAAAGGTATTTCAAATAGTTGGGAAGAGGCCACCACCTCTTGTTATCAGCTGCAGGGCTGGTACCAGCAGAGGAGGCTAGCAGTTGCCAAAAGTCTGGAAACTCTCCAGACTCTCTGGAACCCTCCATCCAACCCACAGAATATTTCAGGCCTTCCTCTAGTTTTAATGCTGAAAAAAATTAAAGTGTAAATCGTGTACCTTCCATTCTGCTGGGTTTGTGTTCCGATGTGCTAACAAGCAGAAATAATCTATCAGCTCCAGGAAGAGGTTAAGAACATTATCTGTAATTAAAACAAGAAGGTAGAAGACAGCTGGAAGGAAGATATTTTTTCTGTTTTTCCAAACAGAAAAGACAGTAATGGTGCTGGGAAAGTAAAACATTTAAAAATTTACCACAATACCCCTCAAGCCACTTCAAACACATACACACCCCCTACACCCACCCACTCACACACACCCATATGCACTTTTGGAAAGGATCTTTTAAAAGGGTGTGAACATCCCCTTGAATATCAGCCCAGGGCAAAATATTCCAGAAATTTAAATGAAATTATTTTCCTGTCATTTCTCTTGTTTTAGAAAGAACAACAACAACCAATAACATTGTTAAGCAGGAAAATAAAAATGAAAGGATAGTGCCACACCAACACCAACAATCCCTCTTCCCACACTCTGTTTTCAGGTGTTAAAAAAAAAAATTCCATTACGTTTTCTAAGTGGATGAAAATGTAACAGAGGTTATTTTTTGTGCATTTTTGTTTACCTATACAGCATCAAGGAAGTCTGAAGGATTAGGACCCAATACTGGCAACTTGGAGAGTTATGACAGCACTTATTCTTATGGTAGACTTCACAATTTTGATACCTGTTGAGGTAATGGCCCATCTGTGCCTCAAGTTTGCCCTATTGTCCATCAAGAAAAAGAGCAAAACAGAGTAATCCTGATGACTCAATGCATCTCCAAAAGAGGCAATACTCTGGCACAGTTGTATTTGTTCTCTCCTTTCCGAGGGACACACCCTTAAATTCAAACCACTATCTTCACAACCCAAAGTATAAGGCCCATCGTGCAGGTCCTGTATGATGACAGGTCATATTCCTAACTCCAGCCAGCAGTGGCTTGTTAAACAGTGTTCCCCAGAAGTTAATTACTCTTCAGTGTAGCTAAGAAATTAGGATTCCAGTTGCATTTCATGGGCGATGGGAACTGTGTCTCTTGGCTAATTAAAATCCCTTTTTGTGATGCAGAGCAGAAGAGGAAAATAGGCCTCAGATTTGACTTGAAGGCCACTGATTTCTTGTGCGAGGATCTGATAGGGAGCTGTTCTATGTTTAGTAGCATATTCTTCATGTAGAGGAGATGAATTGTGTAAAACTTGCTTAAATAATGTGTGTGCACGCTGGGGTACCTATGTGCTTGAGGACAAAGAGCTGAAAAAGGTGAAAATATCCTATTAAACCTCATTTATGAACGGCTTTAGCATTTGTGAAGTGTAGGGCCTCATTAAAGCCACCATTCCTGGAATCCAGGCAAAACACTTTGCACAATTCAATTGTTGTTTCTACAACTAATTATTTTTATTTTCTAATATATGCCTTGTGCCATGAGCAAAGAGCAGATTTTTTCCCCCATTCCACTTAGCACAGCTTCAAATGCTTACAATAAAGGTGAGTGCATTTTACTGCTCTTTGGCTTCAGCTAATTTTGTTCTATAACAAAACCAATTAGACTGGTGTAGTCCCAATTTTTTCCCCTCATTTCCAGCTGCTGAACCTGAATCTCTCTCAAAAGTACTTTCTTCCTCAGCCACAATATTTTTTTAATGTCATAATCAATTGATTGTTGTTTGGCTTAAATAGAAGAGATGAGAAAGCAACGGAACAGGCAGCTTCAGAACAAAAATTGGAACATGAAGAGACACTTCAAGTCTTTGCTTTTCTACTGATGAGGCAATCTCTATTTATGAAAAATAAATTAATTCCCTGCTTATGTTTGCTGTTTTCCTAGTTATATGCATTTTCACCATTAATTAATGGAGAGATGAGAGACTGCAGAACAACAAGCCCTATGCAATATGAATGGATGCTTGGGCTGACTGAATAGCTATTCTCCTTCAAGCATTGTTTTAGGTGGTGGCTGCATCAAGGATAAGACTCTTTCTGCCTTTTTGTGGTGCATCCTGAGCAGCCGCTAGAGGCCTGGCCATGCATCTGAATAAAGGGTAGGAATCTTACCAACAGGCAAAACATTAGTACAGCAGATAATATAATGTTCTGTATGGAAAAAGATAACAACTCCTCCATTTACTTATTAAAAAAACCCACAATTCTCTATAGAGACTGTTGGAGAGAGGCAAGTTCTTTCTGGCTGTCCAGCTCCAGTGTATGTTTAGTGCAAATGGAGATGTTTGACTACTGGCCTGGCTTAAAATTCTTCCTCTGTAGGGCTTTTGTCTAGTTTAGATGTCCATTTCATAGTGTAAACAGGTGCTGTGTCTTTGTCCTCTGTTTAGATGTCCATTTCATAGTGTAAACAGGTGCTGTGTCTTTGTCCTCTGTCAAGGGGTCAGAGGGAGAGCACCTAGACTTTTACCACCCATGTGCTTGCTGCATGCTAGTTACTTGCTACAGTATTAAGCTCTATTTCTGGTAAATACCAAGCAAACTGCATCATTCTGTTTAAGATCTGCTTAAAAGCAGCAAGAAACTACAGCACCTTCAGATTTCCTGAGAAAACAGTGTGCAATAACTGGAGAAGGGAAGATCCTCCATGCTGCTATACTCATGCTTTATATGCTAAAGTCTTGTTAGGTTTTGAGAAAAGTTCCACATAATGCCTAAAACAGAATGAAGATCTTTAGGAATGACAACAGTATATCTAATAACCTAGTATTAACAACCATAACAATCTATCCTAGCAGCAAAATGAAGGGAAGTACAAGCAGCTAGAGAAAGTTCCTTAAAAATATGAGACTCCTTTAATCCACATAAGCTTGTCACAGAGCTATATAATAAAGCTAAGTCATATGAATTTGTAGTTAAAAGATGAACCAATTAGAGACTGAATAATTTGTGATATAACTGGTAATAGGTCAAAGCAAGGTTATTGCAGGAAATGGACTTGACTTTGGAAAGAACATTGGATATTTGCAGGGCTAGCAAAAACAGCTTCTCAAATTAAAGTGTTAGTAAGCAGTGAAAGAACAGAAGTGCATCTCATTAAAAACAAATATCAGGGTATATCAGGGTATACAATCAGAATACAGGACTACAATCAGTGAAACAAAACCAATATAATGAGGAGGGCAATATCCCATGTATGATTTGAAGGAAATCATGCTTAGTTTTCATTCAAATATAGACTTTTCTTTTTAAAAAGGAAGATGTTTACATATGCATTTAGTATTTAAATAAATCAAAAATCCAGAAGAAACAGGCCAAAATTGTAGCTCACTTATTCTCAAAACATGCAATATATCAAAGATATGACAAAGAAAATCATACCAAATTACCTGCAGCACAATAAGAGCAATCTCTGCTGGTGGGCTTCCAGAAGAAGTCTTCCTCATGACAAGATTGTCTTGACAAGTCTATCTCTGGTTTACTTCTCAAGAAGTAAATAGCAAGTCAAACATGAGTTTGACTCTCTCTATATATATATACACACACATACATATATATGTAAAAAGAAAAAGGACATCCACCTTCTTATGGAACCTGTTGTTTTGCCTTCTGTTAAAAAACCCACCATGCCTGCTCCTGAACATTTCACACACAGCCCAAGACAAAACCACTCCTGATCATAAGATGACACAAGGGAAGTATAATATAAAGTAAGACAGTATAACATGCATGATACATGTATAAGGTACAATAATTTTTATTTAAAATTCCACAAAAGCACTAAAAACACCCTTAAATACATACACATACATCCAAATATGTCAAAGTCACACTTCTCATCTTGACTGTAAATACAGATGGAGAAACCATCCTTTCTCACACCTAGGGCTGTGAGAAATATGTTTTCATGTGGGAAACACAGAGACCTGTACATATGTCACAAAAATCTAAATAACAAATACTATTTTTCTTCTGGTTTGTCTAGTCTAGTTTGTCTGGTTTGACCACCTGAAAATTTTTCTGCTTTTGCCATTCTTCCTAAAGGTGCCTGTTTCTTTGCTGTGTTTGGATGCTGTGCCATAATGATATCACCTCAGTCTCTTTGGCTTTTTCATATATATACTAGCATGAACGGAATTTCTGTGAAAACATAAAGAAAACGTGAATTTGGACTGGGTGTGCAGGTGAAAAAGCAAGAGCTTTCCAGCCAAACTTCATTGGATTTGTGTGGCAAGCTTTTAGTAGTGCAGGGTTACTGGGGTGGCTTCTGTGAGCGGCTGCCAGAGGCTTTCCCCATGTCCAAAACAGCCAGGGCCAGCTGGCTCTAGGACAGACCTGTCACCACCCAAGGCTGAGCCCATCAGCCATGGTGGCAGCACCTCTGGGATAATGTACTTAACAGTGGGAAAAACCTGCCCAAGAGCAGGTTTATGTGCGAGGAACTACTCTGCAGACACAAAGTCAGTGGAGAAGGAGGGGTAGGAGATTTTCCAGGCACCAAAGCTGAGATTTTCCCACTGCTTCTGGTGCAGATTCTAGTGAGGCAGATGTGTCCCTTCAGCCCATGGAGGATCCTGGTGGAGTAGAGGTCCACCTCCAGCCCATGGAAGACCTCAGGCAGTCTTCTGAGGCTGGTCAATGTCTTCAAAAGAGACTGTGACCCCACTGGAAGCCTACACTGCAGCAGGTTTGCTGGGAAAACTTGTGATCCCATGGAGACCCATGCAGAGAACTGTACCCCATGGAAGGACCCACACTAGCAGTTCATGAAGAACTGCAGGACATGGGAAGGACCCACACTGGAGATGTATGGGAAGGAACATCTCCCACCATGGGAGTGATCCAACACTGGAGCAGGGAAGAGTGTGAAGAGAAGGAAGTGACCAAGTGTGTTGTACTCACCACAGCCCCCATTTCTCATTCCCCTGTGCTGCTGCTGGAAAAGAAAAAAGGGAATGAAGATGAACCCAGGAAGAAGGGAAGGATGGGGGATTTTTTTTTTTATGATTTGGTTTTATTTTTTATTGTGTCATTATCCTACTCTGATTTGCTTAGCTATAAAGTAATTTCCCCATTGAAACAGTTTACCCCATGATAGTGGGTGATCTCTCCCTGTCCTTATCTCAACCCATGAGCCTTTTGTTGTATTTTGAATCATCTGCCAGAGGAGGAGGGGAGTGTCAGAACTGCTTTGTGGGAGAGAAAAGAAAGGACAAATTTTCAGTTAATACAATTATACCATCCCCTTATTAGGTGAACCCAGGTACTGCAGCACACTTCCAGTCTCACCAGTGCTCTCCATGGTTTTTACTTTCAGGTGCACAGAAGAAGCCATCCAGTGAGGATGCTGGAAGCATTGCACTGGAAACAGTTTTAAGCTTTCCCTTTCTGTGTTCTGCAAGTTGGTCCAAGGAGCTGCCTTCAGAAGTGGAGCAGTGAAGTGAGACTTCCTGGAAAACTCTGCTTGCAGCCATTACTACTCCAGAAGGAAAAAAAGGGTAAGAGAAGATGGATGAATGTGCTCCAAATATTATGAAATTGAAGGCAGAGATGAAGTCCTTGAGGAAAACACTCCATTAAAAAAACAGCGACTTTTAAGGGTCACTGGAAATTTAGCCTGAAAATTTCTTCATGGTTAAAAGAAGTGCTTTGAAAAGGCAACATAAGTGATGCTTTCTGCCCGATTCTTTTAAAAAAGAACAGATTTTTACTTATTTTTTCCCTTCAAACATATCAAATACAGTGCTTGGTATATAAACTGCAACATTTTGAATGGAAAAATGCACAAAACAGATTAAACAATCAAAATGGGTGCCAAGCTGTGAAGAACTGCTTTGATAATAGGGTCCTGAAAAGCAAGAAAGGCAGCTGAGATATGTTGTCAAGAGCGATATGATGGAATGCAACAAGAGTAAATAGTTGACTTAAGAAAATTAGTGGTACAGACAGTGTTATGTTACTTTTTAATTGTTCCTTAGAAAGATTTTTTTACCTCCTGAGAAGTACATATATCTGACAAGCAAAACAGGCAGGTATTTTGCTACAGAGGACCAGTGCAGAATATGTTTTCCTTCTGGAAAGGCAGGAGCTAGCAGCACTTAGTGGTATAAAAAAGAGTCACTGTGATGTGTATTACTTAGTAGCAATAATCTGAGTATTTCAAAGCAGGTAATCTTAATTCATAATTTATGCAACTCCACATCTTCGTAATTGTGTGTTTGACCACTTCACAGACCAAAGAAAAAGAAGGGCAGATGCTTGGCCAGGAGATTAGAGCACAGAAAAGAGCAAAGCAGAAAGCAATTGAACAAACTTTTTTGTTCCCCAGTGATATAGTCCAAGCACATAAACTTAATCAAGGGGTACATAGGATGAAAGATCAACTAGATTTGAAATATTCCTTATACATTCACATAGGAAAAAAAAAAAATACTAGAAATCATGTTGTCTGTGTCCTAAAGACTGTATGTCATCCTGGCAGATTCTTTACTTAACTTGTAATGATTTCTAGTTCTGGAACTTCCACAACCTCTCCAGCCAGCCTGTTCTGTGACTGCACTGTCCCTACTGTCAGATAACTTCCCTGTGCCTAAACCTAGCCTTGCTACTTTGCTTTCTATTCATCATGGAAATGAGGAACACACTACTCACTGGTCTTCCCAAGGGTCTTTCAGGTATTGCAGTAACAGTTTGCATGTTACCTAAAGGCTGTTACACTATCCTGCACAAAGGAGTGGTATAACCTGTGTATCACGAAGCTGTTTACACAGGAAAAATGATATCTTCCCTGAAGAATAATGCTTACAGGCCTGGTGAGTTAAAAAACTTCATACTGACTGTGAAATTGTCCTTTTGCTCATGGTACACTGCTGTATGTGCACAGATCTGCTCTGTACATGACAAACCCAGACCTGTCCTCTGGGGTCATCCACAAAATTTCCAAGTTGCGTTGCCAATGATAAAATCTATCTCTGACTTATTCAGACCCAAAGAAAACTAATTATTGATGACTTTTGATCTCCACTGAATTCATAGGAGGGCTAAGCAATAAAGCACAATATGGACAGCCCTTTGACAAGTCGAAGTATTACAAATGCAGGAGCCACAATCTCACCTCAAGCAGGTGAAGTCTGCTTGAGATAATGACATTCCAGACCAAGCCTGCAATCAGATGACTATCTGCAGGCTATTGGGTACAGCTGGATTTAGACATTCCATCTCGTTTGTTTCAGCTTTTATGCTGTCCGACTGAAGATGGGCCAGGGATTTGCTTCTCAGAGGAGCATGAACAGAAATGAGAAAATCAGGTGTTGCCTATAGTTTCCAGTTATGTATGATGCATTTAAAATTACTCATTGTTTCTGAAAATGTACCCCATAAACTATTTCTGTGGAAGTCTCTTCTCCATTTGTAAGTTCTACCTCCTGGTGCCAGATTAGATGCATATCTGTCACATCTTCCAAGTTACTTTTAAAATGATAGGGACTTAGTTTTAAAAGCAGGACAGTAGACTATTCATCCAGAATAGGATTTAGTTGGGATTTTTTATGTGTTTCTGTTGGCCCTGATATGTACATTGTGCAAGATGCTGTTTCAGGATGGCTGCCATATAAAATTTTTCTCCACTAATATTCAAGATGGCAACAGTTTGGTTTCTAGAACACAGTTTCTCGATATATCAGTTTTGAATTTTTTCTTTTTCTAGGTGGGTTACCTGCCCCCTAATTTTGTTCGGTTGTTGCTTGTGGCTACGACTCAGGAAGAGGGTACTTGACTTGCCATAATGCCACAGTTGGCTTTAATTTTAATATTTTCAGCATATTCTTAGTCATTTCTAGATGTATTTCTGGTGAAGAAAGACTGCGTTTTGGGTGCTTGCCAATGGAAACAGTGGAGAAACCTTTTTTTTTTCCTTTTAATTTGAACTGAAAGCAGCCTGATAAAATGCAATTTCTGCAATTTGTTGAATTATTAAACTATGCAGAAATTATTAATCATTTTAAACAAGAGGACTTACAGGTTTCTCTTCTTGATCTCACGCAACTGCAACTGCCCTCTTTGAATTAATGCCCAAAGACAATTATTATTTATATCACAGCAACACCTAGAGGTTCCTACTGAAATCAGAGTGCTCTTGCAAAAAGTACAGAAAGGTGAGACCCAACCTGTAATTCTGCAATCCAAACTGGCCAGCAAAAATAGAAGAGCAGGGGAAGCAGGAGGAGCCGAGACAAAAGAACACATCGGTGCTCACAAAGCTGCATCATGCTGGGATGCACCTTTGGCAACTAAGTGGCAACCCAAATATTTCACCATCGTGCTCCCAGAGATAACCAAAACCAGGTGGATACCACCATTGCACTTGTTCCAGGACCCAAGCTGCAAGGAACAGAGTGCTGGGCAGTCCCCACAGGCTCCAGCAGGAGAAAAGTTCCTGTTAGGGCAAACACATCCAAGACCATCCCTATCTACATCCCAGGAAGATTTCTGAGCCTAGAGCAGTGCTGAGAGGGTTGTGAGGAAAAGCAGCATGAGGAAGCAGAGGTTTTGTTCATAAAAGTGTTTTATAACAACTCTGCTTCTGCTAGGTAGTTTTGGAACTAACTAATGATTTAGAAATGACCAATGGAAAAGCCCTGGGCTCACTTTCTCCAACTCCTTGGGTTAAACAGGGCTACAAAACATTCCAAGGTTTGGAAATCACCCAGCAATGTACATTCATTTTTGTCTCCATGCTTTTATTTCAGCTTTAGTGGAGAGAGCTTTAGTTTTGAGGTTAAGTTACTGGTTGGAGGACAAGAGCAGACAAAAGGCAAGGGGTACCACATTCAACCTGCAAGCTGGATGTGTAACGAGAATGATTTGGAAATACTGCAAAGAGCAAACTGATCCTGGTGGTAGTGTCAATAGCCTCCCCTGTGAGCACTAATTATATTATTACAGAAACAGACTAACACAAAACTAAAGCACAAAAACATACATTTAAGATCTGGCCAGATGCCAGTGTGCTCAAGGTACATTCTTCATTCCAGCAGTATGATATTGTGTCATTTGTTTTGTTGGACTGCTCAGGAGCACTAATGGTCAACTTGCATTCTGCCATGGTCCATGCATAAAAAATAGAGAAGGCAAAGACACACCTGCCTCCAAAGAGATCACACTGTCCATGCAAGATCAAAGGGGTACTGGCAGCCTAAGATGGTGTACCCCACTGAGATGGCCATTTCTCTCCAGGTATCCATGCTCTGGCTGTTACTAAAGCACAGAACTTTGACAAAGGTTTTGAGGGAGAACAGCATGACTTTAATGATGTTTTCAGTAATATTACCATTGAGGAAGCATATGGATTTTTTAGCTATTTCTCCTTTTGCCTGTAATCCTCTTACCTCATACCTACTAGGCGAAAGGTTCCAAACCAAACATATTGCAATGTAGAGAAAGAGCATCAATAGCTGCTTGTGAGAAAAAAAGGACACTACAAACCATATATCTGCCTCTTACTTAATGCTTCAAGTTTAAATAAATAGCACCTTCCATTTCCTGGATTGTAAATAGCGAGTATTTGGTAACGGTACTTAAGCAATTCACAAAAAAGAAAGAAAAAAAGAAAAAAAAAAAGAGAGAGGAAGGGAAAGAACACCCACTTTATTTTTGGTGGATCAGATGATGCTGGAGAACATGTTTGTGCATGTGAGGGGAATGGGGGGCATGGGGCCAGAGCCACATGGAGGGGATTTATATGCAATGGGAATAAATCTGTGAAAACGTGTAAGTAGAGCTGCAGAAGGAAATCTGCAGCCGCCTGAGCCAGGCAGTTGAATGGCAGAGAGGATGGAGGCTATTTGAATACTGATGTGGCCCTCACTTTCTTCCATTTCCATTAATGACATGCTCATCAAGGGCAAACAATGGGACCGGCTGCCTGCGCCTGTCACACTGTGTGGGTGCTGGGAATGCCAGGCTGTCATCCCGGGGCTGCATTTAGAGACCTGCACGCTAATAAGAAGTGCTCTGTGCCGTCAATGCAGACAGGTGCTTCCGAGGCTGGGACATGCTCCATTCCCTTCCCCTGAAACCCTCCTCTCCCGGCCCCATGACAGACACCATGAAATGCACAAATTAACAGCCCCATCATGTTGGGCTGCTGCTGCCTGCGGTGAAAGCAGAAAATCAAGTTGTCACCCAGGGTGCAGTGATAAAGCCACAGCCTCATTTCTCTGTTGGTGCCCTATAATAGCAAATGCCAGACAGCTGGATGGATTGGGAGGTTTTAGATTAGGGTCCTGATGCACTTTGGTCACTGAATTAGCAGTTGCTGTTTTCATGCAGATTATTTGTGTGCAAAGCAAACATCTGGAGAAAGCAAGGGCTCCAGGGTCAGATATTTGATGCTTCTTTCCCCTAATGAAGCAGAAATAAGAGAAATTCTACAGTGCCTATGAAAAAAAATCATCTCCCCCATCAGTGAAAAAGGAAAACCCTTCCTGGATTTGCCTTTAGAGACCTTCACAAGAAATGCTTGAGGCTATGTTTGCAAGCATTTGCACACAGACAAACTGAACAAGAATCTCAAACCCAGATGTGTGCCTAATTTTACAGCAAAAGTGTTTGGAGAAAAGTCTCAGCAGGTCTCTCTGGGAAGGGTGAACACTCTGAGGTAGTTTTATTTGATAGTGCAGCATGCCCCTTTGTCAGCAGGTTCTTCCCACAGCCATCCAAGACCCACTGCAATAAGAGGGTTTGGCCATTTTCACACGATTGGCTCAGCCAGAGTTGAGAATTGATGTCCAGAGCTCAGAATCCAAAGAGGGGCCACAGCCACCCTGAAACTCCAATTGCCTCCTCACAAAGGCAGGTATGTCAACTTCCAAATTAAAAAAAAAAATAAAAAAAAAAAAAAAAATCCAAAATTGAAGCAAAGAGATCCATTGACAAGCAAAGTGATGGTGGACAGAGACTGGTCACACAGAGATTTGCCCCACAGCAGCCACTGCATCAGTGAAAAGGAACAGAGGGGCCTGAGCCCTTCAGACTCCAAGGAGTTTAATGACATAACGGCCTGAGAACTTCAACATAAAACAGAAAGAGCAACTAACGAAACTTACAACATAAAACCCCCCTCCTGTCATTTTTATAGTAATAGTAAAACACTTTATTGAATTTATGAGCTACATAATGACTATGAAGAATGTAACTTGAATTAGAACCAACTCAGAAGTATAATATCAACTATAAACCCTTTTCTATTACCCCATCTCTTTATCATCATCCTATCTGGCTCTTTTTAAACCAAGGAATATTGCTTTCTTCAAAATTTAGTCTAAGATCCATCTCTTAACTTCTCAATAAATCAGGAAAACCCCAAGCATCTGTAACAGACACAGAGCCAAAAAATCAAGGCATGGCCCAAGTACAGATTTTATAGCTACAGTTGGGAAATAATTAAAAAACAAACAAACAAAAAAAAGGAAACAACATTTCTGTGAAGACTGTGCCTGGGAAGGCATGGAGGAACATCCTGAACCCTGAAGGTTTTGGTTGTGAAGCTGTGCAGCAAGAGATAGCACAGCATCATTAGGTGGTTCAGGCCCCAAAATGCAAGTCATCAGCGCAGACCTTTGATAAAAAAGCACAACTCCACAATTCAATCCCTGAGCAGTCTGGAAGTCCATTTAGGAGCAAAAGCATTAGCAAGACTTTGGAGACCCTCTCTGGAGCCCTTTCATACCCAGGGTTTGACATGAACGATAAAGTCTGAGTAAAGCTGGAGAATGCATTGAGTGGCTGTTTATATCCAGATCCATTATTTTTGCAGAGGAGTTTGTAAATGAATGATTGTGGGGGAGGGAAATGCACGTAACACAGCTAAAGCAGCATGTTTTACTGTGTTTTCTGATTCCATTTTACTTCTTTAGTCTCTCTGGTCCCCAAGGATTTTTCTGAAGGGCCGATAAAATAAAATGGGTGAAACAAAGCCATAAGCCAGTTAAGTCTGAAAGACATGTCATCTCATCTAAAAAGAAGAAACGGACCATTTCCATGCCTAGGGCTGACAGCAACGCCTGAGCTAGCAATAGCGCTATTCCATTTGATTTATAGAATAATGGGGTGACAAATGATGACAAAAATAAACTTTTACTGCACTGAACTGCTCCTTTATTTATGAAATTTGGCCAAGTAGTGAAATCTTTTATCTGCAAGTTGTAACACGGAGTGGAAACGAGCGATTATGGTGTGGTAATAGTAATCCAGTGATGGAGGCCGAGTCAGTTGGAAATGGATTGAGGTAAAATAACTACCGCACCATGATAAATGTGAACAGCGCTTTGCTGACAGATGATCTAACAGGTGTTCATAACAACTATATAAGAGGATTTATTTATGACTAGCCACAGCCGCAGCACTGTAAATCAACTCCAGCAGCTGCACACCACTGAAACCAAGTCCCTGATGGAGAAACAGTGCAAGAACCCAAAAGAACACAATTCACTCCAGAATCTTAATCATCAAATAACATGGTTTTTTTTCGAGCAATTACACCACAGTGCAGAAATCAAAATGACTTTCAATTACATGAAGCTGAGCCACCAACTAACTTTGCCCAAGCCCAGGCACTGGCAGAGGCCCACAGATCCATGTGAAGCAGGGAAGTTACTTTTGGACCCAGCATCCAAGAGGTGCCTTTTTTTGTTTTCTGGTAAAAGTAACCACTTTGGTGCTGTTCTAGCATAGCACTGACACACACAAAGTAAGGGAAAGAAAAACAGAATGGGAGTACACTTTGCCTTCCCACAGTGTACTCCTTCCCAGCTGTGTCAAATCCAAATCTAGGGTTACACTCCAAATTCATTTCATCAATAAAATTATTGGATCACCAAAATCTACCCCAAATCCCACCAAAACACTGCTTTCTCACAGAAAAGGTTATGAGGATTTTAAGCCCAAATGATCCTGCTGTTTTGCCTTAGGGGATACACCTGGAAACACACAGAAAGAGAGCTGAGGGAGGAATTACTGGTACCAAGTGGGATGGGTTCCTGTTTTCTTAGTAGTACTGAAAAAAAATCTAAAGAAATAACTGAACTGGTGTCTCTTTATTCTCTTCTACCTCCTTCACAACTGACATTTCAGAGTCATATCATTCACTTTTCAAACTGGTTTCAGTAATGCTGGCACACTGTGCACTGCGGGTGCCTGCAGAGAGCAATTAGGTGCCTAAAAGTCCTCACACAAATGTACAAAATTGGGTAAAACCAAAATGAAAATTATAGGAAATTATAGATACTACAGGATCAAATTATTCCATGTGTTAAATACCATCTGCAAAGAGAGGGAAGTGCCCCACTGAAGCAAGGTACCCTGTTATACACAAGCAATTTCCTAGGCACCTTTTAGGAGATCAGAGGGTCTGCAGTGACCCAGGGCAGAGCCAGCTGCCCCTCGTGGACCTGCGCCTGGACTTCCAAGAGTGGCAGGTGTCACAACAGGGAGGCCTTAGCCAGGCATAGGCTTAGCCTAGAACTCCCCCAGCAGTGTTACAGGAGAAGAGCTGATGCTGCCCCTCTGAAGGATCTTGCCTTCCCTGCACCTCCCCTGACTGCTGTGTTCCAAACGCTGGGCTTAGGGTGCTGCTGTGAGCCCAAGCTGGTGGGTGTCCCATGGTCCAAGACACGGCTGAAGTTCTGCAGGGTGGCTGGAAGCATCAGGGTGCTCCCTCACCTCCCACCTTTTTCAGCCTGGAAGCTGAATGCCTGCCAGTTGTGGCTGCTACAAGAGAAGGCCTTTTACCACCTCCCACCACACATCCAGAGTCCACCAGTGTTTTCACAGGATGGGAAGGTGTCCAGGATCCAAGTGTGTCAACAGCTCTTGCTCTTTCCTGAACACAAAGTGTGAGATGTCAGCTGGTTTTGCAAGGCTTAGTCTATAACCTTCCCATCAAGGAGAAAGAACAGGTCTGACCTGAGTGCCAGAGGGGTGTATGAAGGTCTCACAACACATATGTTCCATGAGATGGTGCTAAGGGCAAAATCATCTTTCTTCTTCTCTGAAAGCCATGACTGGGAAGGTGGGCAAAGGAGGAGGCTAGTCACCAGGTGCAGGATGAGAGCAGGCCAATACCTGGAGAAGACTGGAAAAGCAGTGGTGGAAGCCAGCAAAACTCATTTTTGTCCTCTCTCCTTACACATGTATGATGGAAGAAAGAAGTTTAGAATAACACTACTTGTCAAGATCATAAAATCATAGAATGTTTTGTGTTGGAAGGGACCTTAAAGACCATCTGGTTCCAACTGCCCTGCTAAAGGCAGGGATGTCACTCATCTAGACCAGGCTGCTCAGGGCCCCATCCAATCTGTCCATGAACACTTCCAGGCAAGGGGCAACCACAGCCTCTCTGGGCAATATGAATCTTGCCTCTCTGGCAATATAAATGTATATGCAACACAATGTACACAATTTAAGTGGATCAGGATTTGTGGGACTACAGTCACAGCAGGGGCCCAAGAGTTACCAGCCATTGAAGAGTAGTTCACCTTGCACCTTTTGAGGCAAAACAAGTTACCTGTGGGACTTGAAACTCAGTGGCATTCACAATCTCTTTCTCTTCCAAACAGGTTCACTGGACTGCGCTATATAAAAGCACAACCATACCAGATAAGATGAAGACAGCAGAATTACTGCTTTTATCACAAAGCATCAAGCACAAAGGCTCCTATCAGCAATCAAACCACATGTGCAAGCATAGCAAAGCATGGCTTCTGCACAACAAAACATTTAATATAACATGTAAGTGTTAAACAAGTGTAAACTTTGTGTTAAAACAAACAGAAAAGTGTGGAAGGGGAGAAAAATAAACTGCCAGAAAAAGAAGGGAACAGAGTCCAATCCTCATATACTTGTTTCAGGGCACACACAGAAAGTCAGATGAGGACTTGGGATAATTTAACTTACCTGTATATTGCTTACCAGAATCCATGTTAGGACATTTAAGTGCCAAGTCAAAACTAATTCAAGCATGTTAGATATTGTATGCAAAACTAGGCAGTTCAGTAATTGAATATTTTAAAAAAAATTAATACTATTTATGGCAATGGACCATTGCAAAGTGTGCAAAAGGATTTCATCCCATCACCAAATATCAGCAATTAGCCCAAAGGCTCAGAGGAAGGGAATTTAGAGACCTTGGGTTTTTGTATCCTGTCTAATATATATCTGTATATTTTTTAGGTGATGTATAGTTGCAGTTTTGTTCCACTTTTAGTAAACATCATACTATCTTATGACAGTAGATGACCAGAACTTAAGTACATGTTGTGCTCAAAAAACAGGGGAAATGAAAGTAAATGCCTTCCTCCAATTTAAATGTATTGCTTTGGAAATGTTGCAAAATGTCACCTTGTTCCTGAGTTAGTAGAAAAGATCATCAGGAAAGCTCAATTTATCTTTTCTATGTAATTCATTATTTCTCATACTGTATTATGTCCCTGTTCTAAAAACACTTCGATTATTTCCACTATCCTTTCACGTACTATTCTATTTATATCTTTCATTATTTTGTCTCTAGCTCCGGACCCATTTTTATTTCTGCTATTTTTCTTTGGAAATTAATTATCAGAATTAAAGCAGTGTATGAAGGAAAAAAATACATTATCCTTTTATATAACATCATAAAATGTCAAAGGAAAATAAGCAGAAATATTATGTTATTTTTATCGTCATGCATCAAGCCTGTGTTTATATTCTGCCATCAACAGCAACAAAACAATTTCTCCTTGCACCCTACTCTTTCAAAATGGTTTATTTTGGAGTAACAGAATTTGAAAGTTTAGTTGTTAAAAAGAAAAAAAATGAAGAAACCCCTTACTCTTCACTGAAGAGAATATTGTGTGCAATGGCAATTCTGTGTATCTGTAGAAAAAACCAGGCAGCAAAGCAAAGGTAAACTATCAATCTCTCCCTATGAAGAAACTTTCTTATGTTTGTTCTTGGTCTTGCTGAATAATCCTTCAATTCAGAGTTGCCAGCACTAGTCTTACAGTTTGTAGTAGATCACAGTAATTTTGTAGTCTTATTGAGGTTCAATACCTTCAGCATGATTAAAGTTAATAAAATTATACCCCAGTTTCTCTTTATGGTAACGTATGTGAGTTGGTAGTTGTTACTGTTCTTCCTGTCTTTCTGAATGTTCTGTTGCATTTGAAACCTTGCTAATTTAAGTAAATAACTCTCACCTCCCACTCCTTAAACTAGACCTTGATACAATTGCTACCCATCTTAGAAAAATCCACCCCAGCAGTCCTGCAGTTCTGTGCTTTAGCCTTGCTCCTGTGTCCCAAGTTGTGCATGCAGGTATGTTCCAAGTGTGCCCAGGCTTGGATATTTGCTGAATCCAGGAGGATCCCAGTGTGCAATTCCTGACTGATCTGCCTGCCCACAGAGGTAGGAGCTGCTGCTACCTGGTACAAGCAAATCACTCCAAAGTGAATTTTAGACTGCAATTTAGACTAGGCATTAACCTTTACTATGCCTCCACAAATGGTTAAAAGACTGAAAGAAGTGAGTACAAATGATATATAGCCAGCCTGAGAAACTATTGTTAACTGCTGCTACTGGTTGAATTATGACTGAGTGCGATGTAATGTAAGACAGGTACACATGCGTTTGTTTAGATTCCTCAAGAGCTGAGCTTTAATACTTAAAGAAATATATGACTATTTAAATATCTATCCTTAAATAAATTTTACCTCCCAATTACTATTTAGGGAAGGCAGGTGATTTGACCTTTGAAATCACATTATCATGCTGCCTGACAGAGTCACAAGAGGTAAGGCTGCTTACCAGGGACTAAGATCCATGGTGCTGCCAAGAGAGAAGCCAACTTGGGGGCATGAGCATAGACAATTACCTGCTCATGCTCATGCATTAGTGATGCTCATTACTACGACTTTCTCATGTGGGTACAAATGATACCACAAGCCAAAAAATAGGCAGAAGAGCTGTCCCTAAAGAATATCCATGAGCAGTAGGAAAGCCTGTGGGTAGGAGTCAGAGACTGATGCAGCAAAGGGAACCCTGTGTCTGCTGCAGCTGCCTGAGCAAGGGGAGCCTTTGAGCTAACCCCCTGCTCCTGCCAC
>VZUI01056181.1:0-10232 GCA_013401135.1 Cettia cetti | reverse complement strand
AGGGTGGGCAGGCCCTGGCACAGGGTGCCCAGAGCAGCTGTGGCTGCCCCTGCATCCCTGGCAGTGCCCAAGGCCAGGCTGGACATTGGGGCTTGGAGCACTTTGGGATAGTGGAAGGTGTCCCTGCCCATGACAGGGGGTGGAACGAAATGGTCTCTAAGGTTCCTTCCAACCCAACTATCCTGGGATTCTGTGAGCATCTGTTTCGGTGTCCACATACTAATTTGTGGCCCCAATAGTGGTCTGTGCCTTTTTAGTTCTGTGAGCAAGATGAAGGTAAGCAAAGCTTCTTGCCTGATGTTGAAGACAGTTCTTGCCAGTGTTCTTGCTTCACGTGATCTCCACAGATCCATACAGACTTTCCTTCTTAGCAAATATCTTGCAATGAAATAATTAATAGCAGTGATTCTCAGAATTCTGGATGGAGATACAGTGTCATTGGGGAAAAAAACTTACTGGTCTGTTACCAGAGCCATTAAACCTGTGGGATCAGGTGTGCTTTTGTGAGAAGGTGATTTTCATGGTCAGTGCAACATTTCTGCAAATGGTGCCCATGAGAGCTTTTCAGTCCAGTCCTGGGACTGCTGGCATGGCTGAGGGTGCCTGAACAGTCACTGGCACAGGTGGTGAAGCGTTGGGCTGCATGGATTCGAGCACCTCCACAATTAGTGAAGATTTGGATGCAGCACAAAGGGTTCCCATTGTTGCTCAGTGCATCCTTGGCATTGTAAGTTTTAGAACATCTTTCCCAAGGAAGAAGGCATTCTAAGTTTTAGGACATCTTTCCCAAGCTGTTTCCCTGGTGGCAGCTGCCTTCTCAAACAAGCTTCTGCAGCATTTGCTTATTTTTTTAAAAACTGTCATTTTAGGAAGTGTAGTGCAGTGGAACCTGGTCTTAATGTTTTAGTTTTTTGGGACATAAAATGAAGGCCTGTTTTGGAAAGGTTGCAAACTACCAACCTCTTTTCAGTCAGCCTTCCCAAATGGAGCCCTTGGGCCTTCTTGCCATCGTTGACCTGTCCACTGGGAATATAAATGCATTCAGTCTTTTGATTTATGTCATTGTGGATTGACAAATGTCAGTTAGTGAAGTTCTAGATACAAATTAGTGTCTAGGTCTGGTTCTCAAATCTGGAATATTTACTGATATAAATGGATTGTTATCTCTTTGGTAAAGAAAGATCAGGGCATTCCTTCAGCATATTTCAGTGAGAGCAGAATAAAAACTTGTTTTCCAGTGTAGTGTTGCTTGTTTCACCCATCACATCTTATATCATCATCCTTTTCTTTTTGTCCAGCCTTGCAGTATGCAGAGGTTACAGTTCTTCAGGGCTCTTTTTAATTTTGCTGGCGTGAGAACTGTTCCCCTGTTGAGGAATACACCTGGTGCAGGTGGGCAGCAGCAGTGGGAGCTGCAGGTTGTTTTGGGAGGGGTTCCCAATTGAGAAGACCCTGGACTAAGCATCAGCATCAGGATGGGCACAGAGTGGGAGGGGGCACAGCCCAGAGGGGCTTTGTCTGGGGTCCCTCCCCAGGGGCACCAGCTCGAGCTGTTCTGTGTCACTGAACCACAAAGGACCCGGAGACTGGGACTGTGCTATGGGAACCATGGGGCTGGGCTGGTGAGGGGGGCTGGGCTGACTGGGGGAGTGTGGGGTGTGTGGGGAGTCACACGGGGTCTGTGGGGTCACTGGAGGCACTGCTGCAAAGGGGCTTTGTTCCCAGCAGTGCCAGAGTGGCATCAGACCAGTTGAATGGGGGAGTTTCCTTAACACCTCACCAGCAGAGGAAGTGGTTTCCCACTGACTTCCAGGCTGGCTGGACAGTGTTAGTCCTGCAGCAGATTGTGTAAGTGCTCAGTAAGAGATTAGGAAGAAAAAAGCATCTTCTCTGCACTCTGCTCCTTTAGCTCTTCCCTGAACCTTTATTGCTCCTGCATGCTTTGTTCCTGGTTTCCCATGGAAACGTTCCCCAGGCCTGTGTGCAAGGGTTTCCTGTGTTTGCTTTCTGAAAGCCTGAGGAAAAGCAGGTGGAAGCTTCCTTCCCACCTTCTAATGGCTCTGAATCAGCACTGCCCCAGGCACTGCTGGAGTATCCTGGAGATGCAGACTGTGAGTATTGCAGACAGGTTAGAGGATGTGGGACAGTGATGGAAAGTCAGTAGCCACTTGCCAAACTCTTGTCAATTCTGCTTTATGCCAAATATGATTGTGGTAACTTACCATCATGGTGCTCTGGGCAGATTTTTCTTCTTGGTATCTGACTGTGGTGCTTCCTTTTCAGGCAGCAAATACACCTTGGAGAATTAAACCCAACCCTCCAATCTTTTAAGTGTCCTTGAAATCATTGCAATATATAACAAATTCTTAATCTCAGCAAGAGGAAGTATTTATATCATAAATAAATGGCAACAAAAGGGCAAATTTGGTTAAAATGAAGGAAATTTTAACTTCTTCCACTTAAAGGTAGAAAAATCTCAATGTTTCTTCCTTTGCTTACTAAATATTCTATTTGTGCTGTACAACTTGCACTCATTAACATATTGGTGTGTTCTGCTTTGTAGGGCTTGAATTTTGCAGAGGGCAAAGGCAAGCAAAGTTGCCTTCTATTCAAATAATTCTGAAAATGTGGTTACATGGTTTTATGATTTAGACATGGTGACCAGAGACGGTTCAGCTGTTTGAGTGTTGTTTACCAGAACAGGAAACCTCTCTGAGATTGTGCTCAGCAAGTTCTGACAGAGCCAGGAGGGAATGTGTATTTAATGACAGAATTTGCAGTGCAACTGAGATGACCTGGCAGCTTAAAAATTGTCTGCTGAGGGGAGCCTCTTCCCCTGCTTCCAGCTTTGCAGTGCCTCCCCCTGCTCTCCTATCCTGTGGCATTAACTGGTGCTTATCTTGCTGCAGGGAAAGCAGATTAAAACTGCTGACACAACTAAAAGGGCTTCCCCTCGTGTGGTTTTCCATTGCTTTCACAGTACAGATTGGTTACCCCATGGGCAGAGGGTGCTGGAATGGGTTTGTGTTGACACTTGAAACACAAAAATGGGGGTAGAACCTGATCCGTGTGTGAAGGGGAGCAAGGGCTGCCAGCTCTTAATGCTTCAACACATATTGAAAAGATAAAGATTCATATCCATACTGTGTTAAATCTCAAATTAGCATAAGTCTTCTCATGATTTACTCTATGATGTGCTCAGATATTTGTTTAAAAATTTGACTTTCATTAGTAGCAGTTGCTGGTGAAGGAAGTCCCTTCATGCAGGGAGCTTTCCCTTTCTAGACTGAGGATTTCTAGTTGCTGTTTCTGACTTTCGTTACTCAACTTCTGGCTGTCAGTAGTGGTGCAGTCCCTGGAAAGGCTTACCCTTTAGCAGATTCAGATATGTAGATCCTGTTGCAGAAACAGGTTTAGATATCCTGATTTTCACTATTTCAAAGTAGTTGAAGTGCTTGAAAAACTAGGATTCTGGCAAGCCATGAACAACTTGAGTCTAGTCTTTTAGTTGTAGGTCAATTAAAACATCAGGATTCAGTCCCTGATGGTGGACTGAGGCAAAGGGTATCTTCCTATGATTGGAATTCTGGATGTTTTCTCTAAGCTTTCTTTAAAAAGCTGCAAAAATAGAAACTCTACCAAACACTCAGTATGCCCCCAAGTCAGTGTGCAGCACTCACCAGTTCCATACACTCAGTTAAGCATCAAAGGCAGCATTAAACAGTAACAGACAGGCCTTGGGGTGCAGGGTTAACAACATTTGCAGGGGAAAACATTCAGAAAATAATTAGTCCCCAATGAAACTCTGAGCTGGGTCAGATCTTGCTGCCTCTTGTCTCCCTGTATGAAAGAGTTCTGGGCATAAGGTTGGATTTTAGGTTGAGGTGGCAGTTTGGTTGTGGCTGGTCAAGTATCTGAACATGGGATACCTGATTTTTACCTTGGCTGTTGGGAATGCTTTGGTATTTACAGGAATGTCTTCAAAATCTATCTTAATGCTTCTTATTAATGAAAAAAAAAGAGAAATCCCGAGGAGCTCTTTAATGGTACATAGTTCTGTAAAATGTTGTGTTTGTGTTTTTGAAAGAATGAATTGTTCTGGAATTTTCAACAAACAGTGTTTTGTTTTCTGAGTTGAAAAAATGCATTGCTGAAGCAGTGGCTTGCTCTCAGTTTTTTAAATAAACATTCAAACTTATTTCAGGTGGAGGAAGTTTGGTTTATGGAAATGTAAAGATCTAAACCTCACTGAGGATTTTTTTCCTTTGCAGATATATTGTAAAATGTCTAATGGTTATGAAGATCACATGGCTGAAGATTGCAGGGACGATATTGGTAGGACAAATTTAATTGTGAACTACCTCCCTCAGAACATGACACAGGATGAGCTACGGAGTCTGTTCAGCAGCATCGGCGAAGTGGAATCTGCAAAACTTATTCGGGACAAAGTTGCAGGTATGATTTAGCATTTCAGAAATTGTCCCCTTGTTCTAGACTGCTCCAGTAAATACTTGGTTGAATACAACTTAATGTAGAAATACTAAATATTTGTGTGTATGTAATCAAACTATTGACAAATTTACCTGGTACTTCAGTAATGCCAGGATTGGATATTGGGAGAATGGAATGCTCAAAGCTAAGTTAATGGATATTGTGTGCATGACTATGATTTCTAAGAAGTACAGTTCCCAAATTTGAACATTAATAGACAGGTCTAAAACTGGTTTGGGTTTAGTCCCCGGCTGATTTATTCTCCTTACAGTCTGGGAGTTTTTGACTCCACCTGAACTCTGAATATACAAACAAACCTTTTGTTCTGATTTTGATCAGTAAAGTAAAGGTGTGCTGAGGTTCTGAAGTGGCTTATCACTGTTGCAGAATTTAATTTGTAAGTTCCTTAAGTAGGATTGGTAGTAGTAGCTTAAAAAATGAGAGGAATGGATTGTTCTGACTTGTGAAACTTAATGGTTCCTTGAAGCATTACAAATGGTGACAGAGCAACTGCTTCCATATCTGTTTAGTTGCAAGAGGTTTTAGCTGCTCTCTGAAGAGTTGTTAATCCTTGGACTATTAAAATATTTCATTTACATGTTTTGGTTATTCTTGTTCAGAATTTGCAGAATCTTGGATTCAGTGAGAGCACTTGGTTATTTCTAGAGGGGAGGAAAAGAAGTGCTGTTAACTTGCTGTGCACTGGTGTTTGCTTCCAGCCTGCAGCTCACAGCTTGTGGAATTCTCTGCTGTGCATGCTCAGTGTTGTATTTCAGAATCCAGCAATACTGATTGTTATCTAATCAGTAATGGAACTGGCCTGAGACTGCTCCCCAGTCTGTAAAAGCTGCATGGGAGTTGGTGGAATGCATGAGACCTCTTTGTGCGTCATCTTTAGTGCTTTATTTGCTTGAGAATACCCATGAGAACTGAATAATTAAAAACTTCAGAGTTTCCCTTCTGAGTAGCCTCTCTGATTTCCGTGTCTCTGGCTTTCCTGATATCTTACAGATGAAGTATCTCATGATGTCTGTCTATCTATATTTAAGGGATGTATATATTCAGTCATGATAAAATAGTTACATAAATACTGATTTCTTTGAATGTTTTGTAGGTGGGTGTTTGTTCCAGATGTTGTCTTGTGCTTTGCAGTACTTGGAAGTTGAGGCTTACTCTGAAGGCTGGTTTTGCAAGGAGTCCGACCCCTTGCTTAATGATAGCAAGTCATAGCTGACCCACACCTTAAACTGTAAAATAAGCACAGAATCACCTGTGTGGGAGGGAAGGATGTTTTCAGTGGGGAGCAAGAGACTCATCAGTGCCTGAAGTTGACAGCCTGCTTCACGCTGTTACCTGTAGCATCAAACACTCTGGTAAAGTCTGGTTAACTTGGAACTTGACAATGCTGGGTAGTTTAATGTCCAAAACACACTTGTGTACTCAAGGTTGTTCTTATCCTCAAGAATCGAAAGTAAAATTGCTGTTACTGTTGCAGAGTCCTTGAGTGCCTGTGGACAGAACACTGGCTTTTCTCTAAAGTGTTTGCAGGTGCTGGATTCTGTGTGGCTGCTGTGGTCACTGAATTGTGTTGGTACTTAATTTTTCATTTGCTTGCAGCACTATTGGGAGCAGTTACAATCATCTCCATGCTTACTGATAGTTCTGGAATATCAGTGCCAAAGAACTGGCTCCTTCTGAGCACTTATTCTTCCTTTTGCTTTTGTTTCTGCCCCTTGATGTTCACATTATATTCTGTTTTCTAAAACTCCATGTTAAACAGATGGCTGTGCAGCAGTCCCTGAACAGAGAAATTCTGTGGCACAGTTCTGGTTTTCTTGTGCCTCCACTTGCATTTCTCTGACCCCGTGGCAGAGAGCAGGAAACTGGAGCTGCAGAAAAACCTGTTCAGCTCCCCGACCTTGGTTTCTGGTCAGATAAGTCATAATATTGGCATGTGAGATAGAGCAGGTTGAGTGGCCTGGACGGGAGGGAGGGAACCTTTTGCTTTTGTTGGAATTGGAATTTTTGGATCAGTTTTACTCTTTCAAATGAAGTCATTGTTTTTGGTGCCCCCATAGTTTTAATAGTCAGAGTATTTTGTCTTTGAAGTTCCCTTCATTGTTTGTGTTTGCAGAGGTAAAATCAATGTGTAGTTGATAATGCTTGCTTTTTGTAAAAGTTGAATGATACATACATTTCTTCTCAATTTATTTTCTGTTAATGAAACCTGGGGAAGAAAATACTTCTGCCTGGAATAAAATTTTTCATGACTTATTGAACTGGCATAAGCTGTCTGAAGACTCATTACTGGGATTCAAGAATTGATTTGAAAGCCAAAGTTTGGGTTTGTTTGAGCAAAGTATTTTATTATGATCATTACATACGTTGTTGCATTTTGCTTCAAATGCAGCAGAGTAGTGAATAATCTGTGTTCCATGTGTTAGGTTGTGGTTATAAAATGTAGAGAAACTCCTTCAAGCCTCCAGACTGCTTACCCTTTATCTCACTTCTGATGAGTGTTACAGGATGGTGAAAGTAGCAGTAAACCATGGTGTCAGTTCACATTCTTTACCCAGGAGCTTTTGGTTTTGTGTACATATGGGTTATAACCATTGATAAAGATGTCACTGTGTGTCAGTTTTGTTGTTTGAGATGTGACGGATTCCTTTTCTGGTTTTGTCTTTTTTTTCAGCACCTACACAGAGAAACTTGTGCACTGTAGATGAGCATTAGAAGGATGCAGGGCTCCTGGTCATACTGGAGGAATAGAGTGCTGGGCTTGGCATTCCTCAGCACTTCCAGACATGACTTTGCTTCACTTGTGATGAGTG
Organism: Cettia cetti; assembly: GCA_013401135.1. NCBI lineage: Eukaryota > Metazoa > Chordata > Aves > Passeriformes > Sylviidae > Cettia > Cettia cetti. The sequence goes on along the minus strand of VZUI01056181.1, from coordinate 2,910 downwards.
AATCAGCAGGCAGATATTGGATTGTTGCCATGCTGCTCACTGTACTTGTGTTTATGGCAAGTATGTCTTGGACATCCTGGATTTTCATAAGACAATTATAGAATTCATTGGAATGAATTCTAGAATTCTCTTATGAAAGTTAAGAAAATTCATTGTTCTTTCTGTCAGATCTTGATTGAACACCAGCCATGCCTTGGGGCTTTGAACCCTAGGGAAATGTTGGAATTCCCACTTCCCAATGTAGTGTGGCACAGTGTCCAGCCTGCAGTGTAACTTTTCACTGATGCATCTCCTGGCCTGTCGTGATGATTGCTGAGGCGTGTGAGGCCATTGATCTGATTCATCAATGAAATCCTCTCTTCCTGTGGCTCTGGATGGTGAGGCTGTGAGCAGGAAGTCTGGGGTTGGTCCAGCTGGCCTGCACTGATCAGACAGTGCCCCTGCAGCATTGACTGCAGACAGCAGGACCAGACTTGTTCTCTGCACTGATTCCCTCACCAGGGATGTCTGTGATGTTAAATGTCCATTTCCTTGGAGCAGGTGCCTCGTGCTGGATATGATCCAGCAGAAGAAATCTGTCACGTGCTGTATTTTGCATGGTGGGGTGTTTGACTTTGCTGCAATATCCAGGTTCTGGGGTCTGGCTTTCCAGCTATTGTGCTGGGCTGGACTCCTCTGACAGGTGAGTTTTGTAAAACATTGCTCCTTCAGTACCTGTTAATGCACAAATCCAGGCCTCTGGGCCCCTGTGGGCTTGCTCAGTTTCTTGTAGCACAGTTGCTGATGGCTCATTGTTTCAGGATGTCTGACTGTGCACAGCACAGATGCTTCTGCTCCATAGCTCTGAATTTTCCAAGAGATCCTGGTCATCTTTAGCCTGCTGTCCATGCAGGTGTACACAGGCTGTTAGTCCTTCTGGACTAAATGCTGAAGCTGAAAGTTAGTCGGTCATGTGTGTTTTAGTTTATTTTCCCCTTACTCTGCTGAAGTATTGGTGCTTTCAAACCTGACTGCCCTAAAGCTCTGAAAAGGTTGAGTTGAACTGCTTTTTTGTGGAATTGCTAAAAACAAGAGGCTGCCAAACTCATGAGCAATGGCAGCATGTGGTAATATTAAAAATAATACTCCTGCTTACTGGAATAATTGTGTGAGCTGTGGGGTACTCCCACCTGTAATGTTGTATGTAACTGTCCTCAGAGTGCAAGGGAAAAGAATTCAGCAAAACTACCACACAGCTGTGTAGGTGTAGGGAGTTTAGGTTGGATATTAGAGTTTTTTCCCCCTGAGGCTGCTGAGGCACTGCCCAGGCTCCCCAGGGAATGGGCCCAGCCCCGAGGCTGCCAGAGCTGCAGGAGCCTTTGGGCACCGCTCTCAGGGGTGCTCAGGGTGGGATTGTTGGGGGGTCTGTGCAGGGCCAGGAGTGGGAAGGGCCCCACAAGGACCATCAGTCCAACTCAGAATACTCTAGGGTTCTATTCTAGGATTCTGTGAACCATTTTCCCTATGTGTTTATGGTCTCAGACTTCTATGGGATCTATTTATTGCTCCTGACACCATATCCCTGCTCTGAGTCCCTGGGGATAGCTTGCTGTGCACACCTCACTCTGTGAGGGTTCCTTCTGACATTGATTGATTTTGTCAAGGGGGCATCCAACTTCCTGAGGGTTCCTGTTCCTTCCCTCACACCTTCTGTACTGCCTGAGCAGGGAATGTTCTCCCCCAGGTACTTATGACTTTCTACTCTAGGAAATGTAGGGTATGCTCATTCAGACTGTTCCAAAGGCTCTGTCTGTGCTTGGGCTTCCTCTGCACTCTGCATTTGTTTGTGTCAGTGTGAGTTCTGGTGGAACTCGCTAAGGTCAGACTCTGTCATCAGCAGCTGTTCCAGCAAAGGGATCTCTCCGCTGCTGCTGGGAATTGTAGAGCAGAAAGGATGTTTTGGGATAACTTGTTGAGGTTGTTTGCAGGAATTTGGGGTCCATCTCTAACATTGCTGTCATAATGGCTCACTCTCTGCAGGTGTGCCTGGGACATGTTGCTTACAGGACCAAAAGAAGTTACTTTCAGATAGTTGTAATTCCTCAGGAATGGACATAGTCTTCCCTTTCCCCACATTTTATTTTCATGTCTTCTCTGGAAGACTCACTCTCAGAAATCATGCAGCTAAAAAAAAGAAATGAATGTCCTTGTCTGTGTGAGCTTTTCTAGCAGAAAGCAGGGGAGGATTTTATTGCCCAGCTGTCAGGTGCTGCAGGTAGGTGAGCAGCTCAAGTTCGTGTGACAGGGCAACCACTCATTACACCAGTGAAGTGAACTCAGTCTAGAACAGAATTCTGAAGTGTTCTTGTTTGTGGAAAATACTTAATTATTCTCTTTGGCTGAAATAGTTTCCTTTTGCATACAAAACACCCTTGAAATTGTTTATGCAGTTTTGCTGTTAACTGTGGAATTGGAATGCATCATTACCTCTGGGGTTTTCTTCTAGCTCTTTAATCACATTTCGTGGTATGTGATTCCTTTATATGTGCATTCAAGAATGCCTTGTGGCAATGGTTAACTTAATGAGAAGTGCAAATGGTTTGCAGACAAATTGCCCAAAGACTGAAATTGTGAACACTAGCTTTGCCAGCTCCACTTAATTCCCTTTGTCATAAAGGTGGCCACATAAACTGCCTTGGAGGTAGTAACTGGGTTCTCTCAAGGGTATAGGAACACAGTTAACTTAGAGAATCCTGGAATATCCTGAGCTGGAAGGGATCCACAGGGATTGTCAAGTCCAAGCCCTGTCCCTGCACAGACCCCCCAACAACCCCACCCTGAGCACCCCTGAGAGCGGTGTCCAAAGGCTCCTGCAGCTCTGGCAGCCTCGGGGCTGGGCCCATTCCCTGGGGAGCCTGGGCAGTGCCCCAG
>VZUI01056180.1:0-29882 GCA_013401135.1 Cettia cetti | reverse complement strand
CGCCCCCGCATTCCAGCACACAGCGCGCAGCGGCGGCGCCGCCCCGCCCGCCCCCGGCAGGAGGGGCCGGGCCCAGCGGGGTCACCCGGCAGCGGCGGGGGCACCGGGCGGGCGGTGTGCGAGGGGGAAGGGGCACCCGCCCGAGGGGAGGGTTCGTGCCCAGGGGTAGGACGGGCGGCCGCGGGGTTTGTCCGTGCCCGGCCCCGCTGCCGTGAGCTCCTTTGTCCCGTTCAGGGATGATAACGCTGATCTGACCGGCTTCGAGGCGTCGCCTTCACGAGGCGAGTCCGGTGAAGGGTTTGGAGCGCAAGTCTAATGAGGAGCAGCTGAGAGAAGTAGGTGTTTAGCCTGGTGAAAAGAAGGCTCGGGGTGACCTTATCACTCTACAAGCAACTGAAGGTTGCTAGGAGGTTATAGCCAGATGGGGATCGGTCTCTTCCCCCAGGCAACTAGTTAGGAGAGTCTTAAGCTGCACCAGAGGAGGCTTAGGTTAGATATTAATCAAGGAAAGAGTGGTTAGACATCGGAATGGGCTGCCCAGGGAGGTGGTCATCGTCTCTGGAGGTGTTTAAGGGAAGAGTGGATGTGGTGCTTCTCGCCATGGTCTAGCTGACATGGTGGTGTTTGGTCAAAGGTTGCATTCAATGGCCCCAGAGGTCTTTTCCTACCTAGCTGATTCTGTGACTCACCCTGCTCCATCATGGCATGGAGCCACTAAACCAGGCCACTAAACTACTCAAATTGCTCTCAAAACATAAAATGCCTTATGCAATCATAGGACTCAAAACCTCCATAGTTTGTCCTCCTCCAAAACCAGGGAAAACCCCCAAAAGTTGCTTTTGCAGAGCCCAGCCATGCACTCACTGGCTGCAACGGAGAGCTCAACAGCAGAATCCAGTCCTGCTTAGGTGACAATCCCAATCCTAAATGGGGAACCCAAATTTTTTAGAGGATCTTTCTTCTCTTGGCCACTTGCGTGGCTCTTCAGCATGAATATCTGAAAATTTTCCTTGGCCTTGAAATTCCTCAGGTTGAGCTGATTTATAAATCTCAAAACTTTCAGCAGGAGCTGAGTATGTGCTGAACTGACATCACTGGGAGGCTGCAAAAACCCCTCTCTCCGTGTCATCTGGCCAACCTCAAAGCAAGCTGTGCTGCACCGCTTGGCAGTGGGTGCAGGGACAGGGCCAGCCACCCTGGCTGGCAAAGCAGAAATGTCTCTGAAACTGGGGAAAGCAAATGGTTATTTTCCTAGGTACAAAAACAACTGGGGAATGCAAACTACATCAGGAATTGTTGAAGGACCATAAAGATACTTTGTTAGATATTTAAACTGAGAATCTAAAAAGTATCCATGATCTGTTCCTGTAACAGCCTTCCAGGCCTGGACAGCAGAGATGTGGTGTGTGTTCTAGCCAATCTTGCCACCTAGCCCTACCTTAGCTACTTCTGTTTCCCAAGGGCAAGCTCCTTTCTCCAGCTTCCATATCTGCCTTTCTGTCATTTTTATCATCCAGAAGAGAACTCTGTAATACATGTATGTTGTATCATGAATTTATATGTATTTCTATATATTATGGATTTATTTGAGAGAGGTTGCCCTAAAACCTTAACCCAAGGTCCCTTGCCTAGGCACCACATCCTTGCAAACTCCACATCTTTCCTCCCTCTTCACTGCTCTCAGGATACACACAGTTTGGAGCACAGTGCTTGGACCACAGCTGTGTTCTGGTATTAATGCAGGCTACAGCTTTGAGCAGCTACTCTGGCAGGAGGAACTTGAGCACATGGAGGGACAGATTCACATCAAAGATCTGCCTTTACGAAATGCATGGATGCTACTGGCTCAGACTACTTGGCTGCAAGAAATCTAACCCAACTTCAGTCCAAATTCTGTAAGTAGTTTTGACGTTGCCATTGCCTACAGCTCTTCCTGCGGAACTTGCCTTATTTGCAGACAGCTCTTTTTTTGCTCAACACTCCCTCATGCCAGGCAAACACAAAAGATGTATTCCCCAGTGAAAAGTTCCTTTGAGCATTATGTCAAGTCTGAGAGATTCCTAAACCCCCTTAATTCTAGGGCTGCCCCATCAGATTTATAGGTTAAAACCCAAGTTACACTACTCCTAAGCTATGCTAGCAGTCAAGTGCATGTAGTTCTCCAGTGTTTTCCAAAAAAAATCCCACATGTGCACCCAAGAAATCTTAGCAGCACACGGAAGTGGCTACACCAATTATTTCGTGGTCAGGATGCTTTCGAGCAGCTTGAATGTAGATAGTCCTGCAGCAAACATGTATCATGAAAGAAATGTTCCACATCAAGGCCTGTAATGTCTGCAAAAAATGCAATTGTAAATAAAAACTTCTGCCAAAACAAGAAACTTGACATTAGCAGTCAGATGGATTGTTTCCATCTTGCATCAGCTGGAGAGCAGGAAGCTGAAACTGTGTTTCTAATAGAAAGCATACTTCAATATTAACATACATCTGTTATAAAATTAAAAGCACTATATTCAGAATTATTAAAGCATTTTAGATGACTTGGGGTTCATATGGGAGCTTTGGTTCTTTCCTTTGTGTATAATTTCACAACTGGATTTGACATAAGTGCCCTTTTAGGTTCATTGCCTGGAAGCAGGTTTTTTGCACTGTCTGGTTTTCCTCCTTTTTTTTTTTTTTTTTCCTAGTGACCAGATTGCTTAGGCTTCTCTGAAAGCACCACTAATGTTATCTTAATAGTATTTTAATGTTTATCACTTCACCAGAGATCTCTTTCACCTTTCAAAAACCAGTCTGACCAGATTTCTCAACTTTTGTACTCTGCAAGTATGCCAATGTGCCGTAACTGTCTATGTTAAGGTTTTAAAATGTGTTTATGGTTCCAGTGTTCTAAAAAAAATAAATATTAAATGCTTCACTGCCATTAATAGATCCTACAGGCACTTACTTCAACAATACAAACACTATTCATAGCCTCACACCATATATACTTTACAGTATTGTTCTCTGAGAGAATCTCTTTTGGTGCTAATGGGAAAAAGCTTTGCTGTCTGGGTTAAAAAAGGTCTCCATTTGGTTTGTTTTGCCTCATTCGCTACTTACAAGACGTGTCATGTTTGAAGGTCAGAATGGGTCAAAATTTCAAGCTCTATGCAGCATCACTTACATCTCAGAAATTCTTGCCTTAATCCTTTTGAACAAGCTCGTTCTACAGCTTTCAGTAGACACAGGTCTCATGATGAGAGGAATCTAATAAATTCTTTTTTTTAAGAGTCAGTTAAGTTCTCTGACTCATAGCCAGTGTGGCACCTCCTCCTTCCTTCCAGCATGAAGGTTTCCACATCTGTGTGGTGAACAGGATCAGTAGAACAACACTTATGAAAACTACTTCTCCAAAAAGCTCCTTGTCAGTGACCAGTGCTGGTTTATCCTACCCTACAAGATCAGTGCAAATTCCATATTCTCACTTCTGCCTAGGGTGTAATAGGGGTCAGTTTGAGGGAGTATGAGTTTCCAGAAGGTTATTCACACTTAGCTACTTGCTCTTGGCTCTTTCAGAAAAGCGCACCAAATAGATTGCATTTGTTAAGGTTTTGCTGCCTTCTTGGACAGCAGTTGATACTCTGAACGGGCAAACTTCAGCAAAGCCATCATTTCATACAGTACAAATTATCATGTGCAAAGAAGGTAAGACTCTTCAAAATGGTATTTACTGAAAGTTGCTCTTTTACTCACAGGGTATTTCTCTACAAGCTATCAGTCTTAATATTTGTACCTATTTTAACACAGCCTTTTCAAAACATCTTTAGGTTCTAACATATGACTGTTTCCAACTGCTGTGGCTGGGATTTTACCGAGCAGTAAACCCAGTGTTCAGGCTGCCACTGCCAGACCTAATCCACCACAGCCATCTGACTCAAATCACGAACCTGGCACAAAACACATCCTGTCGAGTCCTGTTTGTTTCAAGATATTCTGAACAGTTAATGTTGTGCCATCAGACTTTACACATTTCCCATTGATGTGGTTGGTACCACATGATTTCAGTCCATGGAAGGGAGAGGCAGTAGGTACCAAGTGCTGTGGAAAACACGATCTCAAGTTTGCAGCTAAAAGCTGTGCAGCTGGGTGTCAGGGCTAGGCACACAGCACCTAATCCGCTGCAGCAATTTCTGGCTTCTATAACTAAAGTTGCCCAAGTAACTGTTTGGAAGGGGAGGGTAATGTTTGCCTGAAATTACAGCGCCACAGCCTAAGCAGACATCCAGCTGCAACAACTTGTAAAACTGTTTTTAAAAGCCTTTCTCATATGAGAGCTCTGGTGTAACTGGATTTGGACATGTACATTTTTGGCTTGGGTGGTGACAGGATAGGGAATGGTGTGCCTGGTGTTTGACAACAGTTCCCCGGATGAGCAGCTGTTTAACTAACAGCCCCTCTGCGCTTTGCCTCTGGCTAATTGACAACAACAGCAATTATGTGGGGAGAAGATGTAAGGTACAATTGCTGGGTGAGAGGAAGAGCAAGGGAGGAGGAAGGCCCCCTCTAGGAGGAACATGTGGTGGTGTGGTGGGGCTCAGCTGACCACAGTCTTGTCACTTTGTTCCCAGCAAGTCAAACTCCATGCTGCATGTCCACTCCCAGTAAGTCCTGCTGGGAAGAGCCTGTCTTATTCACCTCAGGTTCAGAAATTCCACCTAAGTTTCCTAAACACCTCTGCATTTTAGCCACAGTCCTCTTGCTCCTGCTTCTCACCAGGCTTCCTATGCCCACTGACTTGGAAGTGTCGCTCAGCCAAACCCATGCGGGATGTTCACCCCTTTTTTAAATAAGCCTTTATTCTTCTGTATTTCCTCCTTCACCAAGTTTTTGCCCATCTTTCCTGGAACGGCAGCCACTGCCTGCTCTCCTCCCTGCTGCACCAGCTCACCCTCTGGCAACCAGGCAATAGTTAGTTTAGTTTGACTCTCTGGAGGAGCTGTACCTTTCCAGTACCAGGGACTGGAAAAGGGGTTCAGGACTGTACAGTAGCAAGAGGAAGGTACTTTAAATCATGCAATAAGACTAAAAAAACACTTAAAAAATTTCCAGCATTCTCTCCAGCCCAGCTCTCCAGCCTTTGCTGTTTGCACCAGTGCAGCTGTTCTGAGGGGAGAAGTTGAAAACATTGCCTAAATAAACATATAAACGTTTCCACTTCGCCTCCAGTAATTGTTCAGTCAACAGAAACATAGTTTCACTAGCCTGAAATAATCCCTAAGAATCAGTGAAGTGTATGAGTATTTTCCCAAGCACACTCTCTGTGCACTCCGCTGCAATTGTACAGGCTTTTTCAAATGCTCAGCACTTGGCCATGCCATGGCTTTCCATGCTAAGAAAGCTGCACCATGCAGGACACACAATTATTGTCTAAAAAAGCACCTGTTTCTTGCCCCTCTGTTCTCAAGGTAAGTTATGGAGTTGCAACGCAGTTTCAAGAGAGCTTTCATTGGTCGCATCACTCTGTAAAACACTGGGTAAAGCTCAGGTTTAAGCAAAGACTAATGTTTCCTTTAAATATGGAAAATGCAGTGTTCTACACAGAGAAAATGACTTTTCTATTATCCCCATTCTTTTTTTAACAGGAAGCCAGAAAAAAATTAACAAACAAAACAAAAGCTGTTTTTAAGAGCTGCCCTTCACCTTTGACAAACACAAAAATCTCGAACCCCCATTTATTAATTGTCGCCTTGTTTCCTAGCCTTCAGCCTTGGAGTCAGAAATTTCATGTAAACAAAGTAATGTTTACAGAACTTTTTATCATGTTTTTACATACCTTTCTGTGAAAGGACAATTGATGGACACTTTCTAAGACCAGTGGAGTTGAAGAGGTTGAACCTCAGTCTTCCAATCTGGTCTCCTTTTTAGAAATCTATATAAGCTGTAAAAAAAATTAAACTTCCTCTTTTCCTGCTTCGACTCCGTGGTGATCACTGCGTCTCCCTTGCAACAGCATTGCACTACACAAGGCCAAAAAGTAAGTCTCTTGAAAACAAGAGGTTCAAAAAATTGGTGTTGAAATTGGGATTCACTCTGATGGTGATTTCCTCTAAGTATTTAACATCCAGTTAATGAGGATGTTAAAGGCTTTTTGCTCACATTCTTCCACTTAAGCCAACAGAAAATCCCAGAGGTGCAAAGCTTTAGAGCTCTAACACTTAACCACCTCAACGGGTTGTATGTGCCTGGTATTTCAAGAGTATCAACATTATCTCCACTTTCCACAAAGAACTGTGATAAACAGACAGAGCCAGCCCAGGTCGGAGACCAGCCTTCAAACTGTTTCCACAAAAACTCTTCGGTCATATATATTTTTTGTCAAACTATCTTACTACTTTTAAGTACGTGACACGTACACTTGGCGAGCTATAATTTAAAAATTACACTTTAATTGAAGCATGCAGAATAGTATTCAATAGCCAAAGGGATCCTGTACAAGGCACATATTTACATGCAGAAATGTAGAGCTGGTTACCCATGGAAGCACACCAAGTCACTATGCCTTCTTGTCAATACCCATTACTGGATTTTTAATCTTCAAGCCAACTGGAACCAATGTGAAGTAGGAAAAGAGGCTACAAGATACAGTATTTCTGTAAGTTAATAGAAAACAGGATGCCAGCTAGAAAAAGGGACTCTGCTAATGACACTGGCTTCAGGAAAAGGCTGCACAATTGGAGGATCCTTACCAAATATCAGGGAATCCACACTGGCTCCTATAATAAAGGATGAACACCCTAAAGAAACCAATCTTTATTGGTTCACTGCTCATAAAACTACTGGTTGTCATTCAGGAAAGCATTTTAATAGCTTAGCACCCAAAACCTAATTCATCTGTCATCTCTGTAAGTCTTCAACCACTTTTAATACGCTGTCCACTGCTTGAACAGCAGTAATGCCCTCATGTGCTAAAACTGGAGATCAGCATGCTAGTTCTGCATTTCACAAGGGACTAGGAAACAAAACTATTAAGACATCTTTCTATTAGCAAGGGTCAGTTTAGCAGTACACAACATGATCATTTTCTATAAATACACCACGGTGGTAATTTCAAAGAAAGAGGAACACCCAGCATGGAGGGAAGAGTTCAGCTGGGAGCAAACAGACAAAAACTTGGCACATGCAAGTCATGGCAAGAATGGTAGGAAGGCTAAGAAGCTTTGTTACATCCCCCAAGTAGTACCAGCAGTAGCAAAGAATATACTGTTTTTAAGATGGAGTTCACTTGACCTGTATACAGAGACTTGGACTGAGGCAACCCTTTCAACTGCAGTGTCAGAAAAAAAAAAAAAAAAAAAAAAAAAAAAAGGACAAAGGTGAAGTACTGGCACAAATGAAGTATGTGAATTTTAGCAAAGGATTTCATAGAAAGTGTGAAGAGCAGGAAATTACATTAGGAATACTGCCTGGCAGGAAGACAGATGCAGCTTTGTTAATGGGGAAAACCTCATACCCCAGAAAAATTAGTTTAATACAGCACAATAAAAAAGGAATGAGAAGAGAAAGACAACCTGTGGGCAGCATGAGGTGGTACTTACCTCTACCAAAGGATACAAAGTGGAATGAGCTGCACAGGAAAATGAAGGACAGAAATAGTTCAGTAGAAGAATGGGAGAGGGCAATCAAGATGAGGAAACTCCAGCCATAAAGCAAAACAAGTCTCTGAAAGTAGACTATTGCTTAGGGTAGAGAGACCACAGGCTTGCAAAACATGAAGGACACTGAGTAATCTACTCCTAGGATTAAACACATTTAAATTTGTTGCTACATCTGAGCCACAACTCTTAGCATTTTTAAGATCAAGCCAGAAAGGAGGAGGAAAAAACCACCTAACAATTATGAACTGCATGAAGATGTCAAGTGAAAAGATGGAGAGCTGCAGGAAGAGAAAGGAGTACCTTAGCTTTATTTTTAGTGCATGTTGAAAGCCTTCAATTTGCAGACTAAAATTTAGATATGAAATGCTATTATTCTCTTCAGTTCCTTTCTTCTGAACGAGCCTTTCCCCCAGCGGACAGCTATTCAGTCCAAGAGACGACTGATGCTGAGATCCTTTGGTTATGATCACTTCCAATTGATTTTTTTAAGTGTGTCAACAGACAATAACCAGAGGAGAGGAAAACCAGCCACAGCTTGTCCAAACCATTATCTACAACATATTACACACATCTGCCTTTACTTTTCCGTTTAATCTACACACAATAATAGAAGGAACTCTGATGAAACAGGTCAAATCAGTCACTCAGTCTGATAACTCTCAACAGATAGTGCTTGTGCCAAGTTCCTGAAAGGGCAACTAAAAACAATAGGCATAAGCAATTCTGTAATATTAGATAACAAAGGAAAACATCTTTTGGTTCATAGCTTTTTGTTTGTTTGTTTGGGTTTTTTTTTTGTGTGTGTGTGCGTGTGTGTGTGTGTGTGTGTAAATTCTATTTACATTCCTAGCCCTATAAACATTTGGTTAATTTAATGACAGTTTCTATTCAATTTCATTCAGGGTCCAGTACTGAACTTTGGAAAGAAAGATAGAAATGTCATTATCTTCCAGGGCATATGGTCAAGTCCAGAAGTGTCTTAGCATTGCTCAAAATATATTAAACCATTTGTCTCACATTTGATGCAATCAAATACCCTTTAGAAATATTCTGAATTAAGCCTACTACCACATGAACTTTTGCAAGTGAATTTATTGAGTAAATAAATCCATATGAGACCTCCACAGAATTACTGTTTTTCTTTTGAGTTCCATCAAATTCCCAAAGAGGGACAAAGAAAGAATCCCATCTTACCTTTTCTGTGCTGTGCCATTTATACATCCTCTCACTTCTGCATTTGTACTTACTAGCTCTTTTATTACTTTTATTTTATATATATATATATATATATATATATATATATATATATATACTTCTCTTTTCGATGCAGTTCATTTAACCAATTAAAAGATGCCTCACAGCAGTACGACAAAAAAAGCAACACTCAAAGTCCCCACTGAATGTTTCTGTAGATCAGCTTTTCAAGGTTAATTTTTAGAAGACAACTAGTTAATAGTTATACCATTTAAACTACAAATCATTTGTGGAGACAACATCCAAGTTGCAAATAGGGTTTTTTTTTTTAACATGAGTAATTGAAAGAAAAGAATTTAAAGGGCTGGGTAAGAGCTGACTGGGTCTTTTCTTGAAAAGAAAAAATGGGCCATGCTGAGTTATGAAGTTTTAGTTGTGTTGTAAATTCAGTATGTGTGAACCAGAAACAGCATTTGGATGGTCAGAAAATACTCAGTTTCTAGCTGCAATTATTTTGGTTTCAGAGCCATTGCACATTGCTAAACAAACCTTATAGACTCATGGTGTTCTTAGCACAATATAAATCTCAGTCTAATATCCAAAATGTGATTTACCTCTCTACTACTTCTCCCATGCAAACTGTCATTTATAATATTATGGGTATGTTCTACTTTTAGATAGGAATTATACACTAACTACCTTTACTGGCAAGTTTAGATATACAACCTTGTGTTCATTCTTAATGGAGCAGAATCTCTCCAGACTCTTGCTTTCATTAATTTATTTTGACTATTGCCATTTTAAAGCGATATTAATTTTCTCTTCTTGAAAAACAAGAGAGATTCCCTACCTTCTATGACCTGGCTTTGTTCCTTTATGTGTTTAAATTCTAGTATCTGAAATACTTATAGCTCTCTGTGAAATAAAAATGTGACTGGATGGGGATTTCTGAAAGCTCCCAATACTCTATTCCCATTGAAGTCACTGCTAGTTCATTCCACACTCCTGTGAGATGAGAGCTTAGGCAGCACTGAGGCCTGATTTCATGTTGTAATGTTTCCATAAATGGACTTCTAGGCATACACAAAATCTATTTTTAATCCATAAGCACTCAATAACATCACCAGTGTGGATTTGCTCTATGCCTATATTCCCACTTGTGAGTTTCCTTAATAACTGTTGAACCTGTTGGTTAAATTGAGGAAAAAACCTCAAAGGTATTTCAGTTCTGTAAGCTTTCTGAAGACTTGCACATAAACAGAGAGAAGAGAGACTGTATTAATACCTCCCAGGGAGCTGGGAAGAGCCTCATTCTCACTGTTCAGCAGTCAGTCCAGGGGGAGAACATTACGATATGCCTTAACTCTGGGAAAAGTTTAGAATGCAGATCACATAGGCAGAATCACAAAATAAACTGAGTTGGAAGGGTCCTACCGGGATCAAGGAGTCCAACTCCCAGCCCTGCACAGGACCAAGAGTCACAGCATGTGCCTGAGAGTATTGTCCAAACACTTGAACTCTGTGAGGCAGCCTATCAGTGAGGTACAAAACCTGAAGTTTGTAATACTTCTACTGTATGAAGAATTACATCTGATTTCAATGAAATATATTAAGTAACATTTAAGCCTTAACAGAGTAAGATTTAGCCATTTTATATCTGCATTTAGATATTTTAAGCAAGTAAATGCTAAAAAAGATTCTAAATATATTTGGGATTATTTATTTTTTTCTTTGCTTTTGTATCTTCTGATCAACAAGTGAAAACAGCACGTGAGCAGCAGATAGGTACCAAATATCTCCCCACTACACATACTGAGGTGCAGGAACACAGGTAGAGTTAACGACTACATGCACTACAACTGCTCCAGGGAGGAGATCTGCAGGTACAGATCTTACAGTCAGCATTATGCCTGAATGGGTTTTGTCAGGATGAGCGAAGAGCAGGAAAGGGAAAAGAACTGGTTGAGCAGTGAGACAAACACAGCTGAAAAGATTCAGAAGGTAGAGAGGTACTGGGATCAAAAAATCTAAATACATGTTTGCACTTACATGTTCGGGCCACCAGCCCACACCCAAAGTATATTCCTACAGATGTTACCACAATAGGATTTATGGTGTTCTTTGCAGTATTTGCAGTATTCAATCTTTTCCCTCCAGTACTTGCAAATCTGCAGCAACCCCAGCTCCATTTTTGTGACTATGTATCTTCAACCAAGTGTTGCCAAGAGCTGCTTCCTTACAAGCGGTGATTTTAGACCTTGCCAGAAACCTCTGATAAGTTTGTTCTCCATGAGTCAGACATTTTTGCCTTTATGAGGTCTAAACCAGCTGGCAGGGGTGAGACGTATTAATCTCAGATGACCTCTGTACACATAAAAAATTGCTAACATAAGATCTTGTCAAGTATGTGTTGGCCTAAGTCTATTTAATAACTGCCTAAGATCCTGGGCAGGGGAAAAAAAAAAAATAAAGGAAGCTGAATCTAATCCTAAACCATCTCTTACTCCAGCAGTGGTGTCAACCCTCCTCATTTTATCCCAGAAGCAGTGGTAATGAAGGCGTATTCTTGAAGCTCACATTTTGCAGAGTAATGGACTGTTAGGACTTGCTAGTCAGAAATAACTACTATAATGCCATTGCTCATCACTCTAAAGAAATCTTTAATCTTATCCTAAAGATGCAGCATTTTGAAGAGATCAAGAAGATCCAAACCACATTTCTCAGACAGTAATAAAAATGGAAATATTTTTAGGTACTTTTGTGAGCTTGCTGTGTCAGTGACCTACTTGCCCTAGACTTGCTCTGAGTGCAAAAAGAAGACACATGCAGAAGGTAATTCATCCCACCTGAAGGCGGACATCTAAAACAAATGGGATGAGCAGTTCTCTGCAGGTGTCTTTCTCTCCCCCTCAATTATAAGAGAAACCTTAGCAAGATGCCCCATTTTTCAAACCACCAAAGTTTTTTAAAATGGACTTCTTTTCTCCACCAGTTGCATTTCAGCCTCATTTATAAGGTAAGGCAGACTGCATCTAAATGTAAATGTGTATGAATCCTTTAAGCACAAGGCAAACCAACACACAGGTACAGATGGCTGTACATACACACGCACTTTTCAAAGGCCTGCAGCCAGGACCTGAGATAAAGTGACTGACTTCATGACATACTTTCTGATCTATTGTGGAGCTAGGCAAATGGATTGAATCAGATCTGAGATTTCAGCTCAGTTCTAAAGGTACTCATAGGAAACCTAGCTTTATATCTTAATTTTATTTTGAGTTTTCATTTTTACTTTTTGAGATTGCTTGTTTTAAAAGAATATTTAAAGACACCACCATCAAGAAGACACTGTCTGCAATTAAATATAACTTAGCACAAGATCAAGTAGTTCTGCTCCTTAGGAAGATGAGCTATGTTTAATAATATTTAAAGCTATTTTGTATCATCACACATATATTGTGCAGCCTGAATTTTATGATTTTTAAGATGTCAGAGAACATATTCATAATAAAGTTGTTTTGACTATGGTTTGCATTAAGCTCAATTTAGACAGAATTAAATTAAAATGTGTATATCCCAGCATCTTAAATAGTTCTCCAGTTAAGAAAAAACACCTAATTGTGTTGAAGATATCAGAAAAAAGAAGTACCATAACATGTTTGACTTTGAAAAGGAACAAAATTTGCCTATTCATCAAATCTCACTGCTCCTATTCACCCAATAGCAGCCATATTTCTGAAATGATTCATGGGCCCCAAAATAAAATTCAATTTTATATCTTTTTGAAAGCATCTGTGCAGGTGTGTTCCCATTTTTATTTTGTATGTTTTTCTCTGCAGTGCTGACTTCATACATTTGTTTTTTACTTATGGACTGTGAGAGAAAACCAATTGCTCTGTTTGTGATCTGTTTGGTTTGGGGACCTTCATAAGCCCAACAGACTTCTCAATTTTGAGTGAACTGAACAAAATGAAAAATGAATATTCACTCTACAACTGTCAGGTAAATTGAAAACAGAAAAAATTAAAACAAAATTTCTGTACTCTAGCAATTGAAGACTGCAGATTTTGAAAAAAAAAAGAAATGCCAACACCGTTACTCAATCTACTATAAATGTGGTCCATACTGATATTTAATGAACTGCATCCCACTGTACTATGGTTGCAAAACTTGAGCTGACCTCAAGAGATAAAAATAGTTCTTCAATTCAATACATAATTACAAAACCAGCAATATTTCAAGTAGAATTTGACAGATTTCAATGAAAGCATTTTGCACTTATCCAATAACGTCTTACATATTGCAAAGTATTACATTTTGCTCACATCTTCAAATAAGCTGCCATGATTTCAAATGGGTTTCTTTTTCAAACTAGACAGCATACATTTTTTATTAAGAATGTTTTTATTACATAATTGAGCCCTAGATTAAAGAAAAATATATTTATATATAATATCAAAGAAAAGTTTGCAGATTTTATGGAGATTTGTGCAGAATAGTCTCTAAAGTATAGCAGCACCACCAGCATTCAGTTTGCAATGCAACAGATGTAAACAATACAGAAAAAGTAAACAGACGTTCAAAAAGCTACTAATTTCATCAAGACCATATATCAACTCTTCAAAAAACTACAGGATTAGAAAGATTTTCACTGAAATATAGACCATTATTATATCTAAGAACAACACATTCAGGATTGTAGTATTAAAGTTTTATGTCCAGATAACTCCAAAACTGTAGAAGTAAAAAAAGCATGACCTGCTTTTCAGTCTATCAGAACAATGAAAAGTCCTCCATAGATTTTAAATAGGAGGTTGTAGGGCTTATTAACAAAAATGTACCATTTTGACATCTGAATTCAGAGCTAGGTCCCAACTACTGAGAGATCAGCACCAGCTTAAGACCATGCATACTACCAGGGATTGTGAAACAAAATTAATCTATAAAATTTTCCTCTTATTCAAGAGAAATCCTAACTATATGTGACAATATAAACTTTCTCACTGGCTGACAATGTCACTCAGTCCATAGCAGGAATTCTTTACAAAACAGAGACAAACAGAAAAGGATTATTCTGAAATTGTTCCGGCAGGAAGAGCCAAAGGAAAAATCGCAAATATTACAGCATAGAGATTGCATATTATCTTTGTAATGCTCTATGGAAACAGATATTTGCACTGGAATCAAGCAAGACTGCACACTGTTTGATTACCTTTCCACAGACAGACTAGCTGCTACACACATGGGCACAGGAGCCGCCTCTCTTAGACAAACAGGATGTGGGAGAAGGTGGAAGAATATGGTTAAAGTCTTAAAACTAGATCCTTGAGAGCACTAGAAACCAGAGAACTCCAGAGAATCACTAAGACTTCCACTTAACACCCCCAGCACTGGCATAATGAATGCTAGCCTGAAACATGTTGCAGCAGATGATTTCTTTATGAGGAGCTGTCTGAGGTATTCATTTTTTGGTTTAGAAGTTACCAGAATAATCATAAGGAGAGAGACAGTAATCACTAAAGGATAACATAGATCATGAAAGAGTAACTTATAATTTACATACTTAAAATTAGACAGAATCAGCTACTGCCCCAGTATTGACTGAGTACTGAGTGACCCTGATGGATTTATGAGACACAATGCTAGATACTGTATTCCTCAGTCAAATGTTTCTTTAAATACAGGACAGCATTCACACACCAGATCTAGACGGGAGCACATATGAAGACATTCTCTCTCATGTTCTCTGTAATATTCCTTTTCTTCTGCCAACCAAAGGGAAAAAAGACATGATTGTTTTATACAGCATTCCTTCTCTTCTCTACTAGAAATCAAATATGGGTTCAGAGAATATGAATTTAAAGATACCAGTTAATACTGAAAAGGCAGACCTCAAGCCACAGTGGCAATACCAGGTTCATTACAGTTTGACTACTTTCAGCAAAGATGTCTAAAAATTGACAAATTTGAGAAACTAATCAGTGTACTGGGGAAATTAGTGCTAATTAAGTAATCCGTGTACCTGAACTTTTACAAAATAAAAACTGTAAAACAGATTAGCACTTTATTTACTGTTCATTATTAAGTGGTGAATAGCAGCTGAAATAACACTACATTAACAAGGTCACAATTACAGGAAATTACTTTTTTACAAACTAAACACAATCACACAGTGTTTGAAATTGCATTATTTCCAGTCTTGGGAACAATGTAAAGATGTTGTCTACACCTAGTGCCCATTTTCCACAGGAAGTAAAAATGGCATTCATTTACAAATGCACAGAATATACATATACCTCACATGAGGCACACATGGACTGTCTCTCCTGCACAGCTCAGTGAGGAATACAGAGACTGAACACATAATTTTTTTCATGGAATCATATAACCATAAATTGGTTGAAAGGGGCTTCTGAAGGTCATCTAGTCCAACAACCCTGCAATGACCAGGGACATCTTTTTCTTAGCAAGAGCTGCAGTACCACAAGAGGGAACTGTTAAAAAAGTCAAATTTGGCAATATATCAGATTGCCTGCTGACACAGGGCTAAGCTGTGGCTTCAGTTATACAGACACAGGGGGAGGCAGGAGGGAGCCCCATCCAGTGCACACTGAAACAAGAGGAGGCCCTTCCACATTCACCAGCAAGACATGGAGGAGTTACTTCAGCAGGGAGTATAGGAGGAGTCTTAACACACTATCCATCTCCTTCCAGTCTCTCTGCCTTACCAATTATTTACAATGACCCCCCTTCCATTACACTGTGTTGGTACACTTAAGGGAAAGACTATTTCAGACAGTGAGGCAGGGCTACAGCTCCTTCATCTTGCCTATGACACTCAGTACATAGTTGGTGATGTACCTAGCTGATTTCACCCTTTACTCCTCCTGGGTCTGGCCCTAGAATGCATCCAACAAAAAAAAAACCCTAAAAATAAAAACCACCACCACCACAAAAAACTTCCACATTTTTAGTTCATCTGGAGTTTTTTATTTTGAACACTTAACAAGGCTGCATAGTCAGTTCAACTTTGTACCTAATGTGATTTTGAGATAATTTTTTAGAAAAGCATGTTTCAGGTTAAACCCGCACGTTCAGTGATCTGACAGTTTGGTTTTGTTTGGGTTTTGTTTGGGTTTTTTTTTTTTTTATTTTTTTTAATGTCCTAGCAAAAACGGAAATGAAAATGTCTCTGATTTTTTTTTTTTTTCTTTCTTTCTGGCTGCTTTCCTTTGCTTTATTTTAAAAGCATATCTTCAGTGAAAAGTTTGTGAGAGCAGTGCTTTGTTTTGAATACAGTAACTGTGGGGATTTGACAGGTTCTAGAAATCTTCAGCTTTGAGTAATGCCAGTGTTGTCAATTTTCTTTTTCTGAGCCTTGGATGTCAGCATCAGACAAAATTTACCAGTTTTTTAACAGAAATGCTGTGCATATGTGCAGGAAAATTTGGAAACTCCATGTGAAATAATTCAGCAATCATAATGGGTAAGAACTCTTCATTAGTGCCCATCATAAGCAAGCCCCCAGCGTATCCTGCATGTCTTGTGTAGCTCTCTGACAGAGGTTCAGCCAAGCCCCCAGTGAGAGCTCCCTGGGTTCCTTCAAGTCAGCTCTTTCACCAGGCCCACTCATGTACTGTGCAAAGCTCTGCCAGCTGCTGCTGCACGCACAGGAACCCCTGTCAAAACCAGTTTAGAGGACTGCCCAGTTTCATGTGCTGGCATCAGATACTCTATCTTATCTGGCAATTTTAAACAATTTTTAACTGGCAAGAACATGAAGTCAGCAAGATAATGACAAAACCGTGGAGTTCATAGCATTTTGTCTCTTAAGAATAGGTTTTGCTTTAGCGACAGTAAATGTAAAATAAAAATTAAAAAATCTACAATACTGATTTATAATAAATAACTGAAGGAAATTCTTCTCTTCCACTTTGGAAACAGAAGGGAAGCAGAAGCTGCATGAAGTGACTAGGCTGGGTACCTCCCTAGAAAGAAACAAGGAAGCTCATGGTATTTTTGTTCTGGTTTGGCCAAATACCTTTGAAGGTACCTTCAAATACCTTTTTGAAATTGATGTACTAGCAATTCATTGTCAAAACTACAATGACATGTACTTAAATTTGCCATCGCTCCACTGTAGAAGCAAATATAGAAATACATTCTGTCTCACTTCTGATAACAAAAACAGGTGACACTTTTTTGCCTTGCCTAAGGTAAGCTTTAAAAGCAATCTCCTTGACAAGGTTTAACTTTAGGTCCTGCAAGGGTTGGTGATGGCACAAAAGACAGCAGGAGAATCAGGAAATGGCAGCATCATTGGAGACAAATCCTGAGACAAGATCCTTGTACAAAAATAAAAAGGAGCTTCTGCGAGCCTTGAAAAATATCCTGCACACACTGATAAAAAAGCCTTTAAAGTTATTCTTCAAAATATAAACTGAACTGACATACCAAGTCATTATGATTTCTTCTTCATGACCTTCCTCTATACCCTTATGCACTAGATGAAACCAAACCCAGGGAACAAAAGTGCAAACTAACAAAACCAGAATAATAGCTTTCCCTGTTTTGTTCCAGGGTTTCTTTGGAGAAGAGACTGCTATTTAACTCCCATGCCACTGAAGTCATATTCAGGGAAGCATGTGAAAACCAAGATGTTTGATTTTTATACAGGACATCACACTGTCATCTTATGTATTTCTTTGTTCCCCAAAACTGGCTATTCATATGCCCTGTTATTTTACCTCAGTATGTCACATATCTCTCAGTCTGCAAAGCTGTGGCAGCTCTGAGCAGGAAAGTAGACAGGAGGTTGGACAGCACAGACAGCAAGGCCACAGCATTTCAAGGATGGCTGCACCCTGGTAAGGATCTCCAGTCTTTGCCCACATGCAACAGTGGCTGTGGGTGGCACTTCAGCCAGGCTGCCAGGGTTCAATCTTTACAGTGAAACTAAAGGTATTTACATATACTGATACTGCCTGCAGGAAAATATTGTCAAATGCATGAACACTGCTCAGGAAAGGCTTACTGTGTGTTCAGTGACCAGTTAAGAGACTGGGGGAAGAGCAGGCTGAACAGCCATACTGATCCACTTCTCATCCTCCTTTGTTTGCCAGCGTGGGAACACAGGTACAGGATCAGCCCTCAGATGCATGCTAGAGTATAGCACGAGGTTCCTCTGTGGTGCACACAAGTTTATTTCTGAGTGATGCTTGTTTCTATGTTGTCATGTGGCCAAGAGAATTACTCATTTCTTGAAGTCTGTATGGAGGCAGGCTGTATGTATGGAGATGGGCTTTTCCATGCAAGTCCAAGAACAGACTCAGGACACATTAACATTACTCAAGGGTTCTGCAGAGATGGGGTTGTCACTGCAGCCATTTCTCAGAGGCCCCACTCAAGACACCCACAGTATATAAACAGGTATATATACCCTGAGTTGTAAACAGGGTGTGCACCCTCAGAGAACTGACTCTGGAGGTTCAAATGTTTGCACATGCTAATTATGTAACAGCAGACCAAACACATACTAGGAGCAGCCAGATCACCACTATGTATGACTATGCAAGAATTTTGTATTTTGCTTAAAAATAGAGCTTAATTTTCCAGGATCTTATAAATGACATGAACTGGTGAGAAACGCATATCATGTCAATAAGCTCTCCTGGATGACAAGTATTAATGCCAAACAAAAATAAAACGAAGCCTATTCAGGTACAGAACAGTTTTCTTCCATTAGGGGGATGAAAAAACCCGAAAGAATCCCTTTCCTCTTCTCACAATTTTGCAGACATCTTACTAGAGTAGCAGTGATACATGCATTCCTGGGGGTTTGGGAATCCCAGGTCGCACCATATGGACAGCGAGGCAGCAAACCAGCATCCTCCTGTGCAGACTGCCAAACATTCAGAAACCTAACAAACCAATGTGAATGTGGCTAATGGAGCAAGGGAACAAGCTTACAACTTGATCCACAAAGGCAAACTTTGGGGCTTTCTATCAATTTCAAACCAGCAAATTCTCTGTAGGCTTCTGCAAGGAGGTCTTAAACCCTTTTACTGACATCTGGATATGTGAGTGAAATCACTCCTATCAGTGATTATCCTTGCTGTGGTATCACAATTAAGAAGCTATTGGTCCATCTCCACAAAGAATCCCAAGGCATTATCACCACCTACTTGCTGTTCTTACTCAGCATTACTGACACTAGTTTCTCAATCTTTCAAGAAAATTGTCTGAAAAATTAAGGGCAGAATAGTACATAAAGGGTTTCCAGGTCCCACAGTACTTCCAGTGATCAACATTCTATGTATCTATTTTTATTCCTTCTCTCTAACCAGTCTGGGTCTCTGCTTCATCCTCAATCCACTTTTTTGGTGAGTCACATCAGATTAAAAATACATTCAACTCTGAGAAAAATATTTTGCAATTGATCCAAAAAGAAACAATAACAGAAACCTCCGCATATTACATTTGGAGACTCTTAAAAAAAAAACAAACAGAAACAATGCAAGGCACTGAAAAATACGGACAGGTTTCCTTATGATCTTGTTTAGAAATGTACTGCAGCCGAAGTCACTTGTAGGATATCCTGTGGGTGACACATAAGGTGGTCATTATAGGAGAAGAAACTGGACATTTGAATACAAGGCTTTGTTCTGTATTTTTGCTACACAATCTGTAACTACATCAGTTACTCCTCCATCTCTACCAGTGCAAAGGATTTGTTTAGTTTGTCTCATGTATGGACACTAACTGCACATCCTAACTTTGAGTACTGTACACAAGCCCCACACTACAAGAAAGAAAATGAGGTGCTGAGGCACATCCAAAGAGAAACAAAGCTCAGGAAGGGTCTGGAGCACAAGTCTGATGAAGAGTGGCCAAGGGAACTGGGGAGGTTCAGCCTGGAGAAGAAAAATCTCAGGGGGACCTTATCACCCTCTCCAACTCCCTGAAAGGAGGGTACAGCCAGGTGGGGCTTGATCTCCCAAGTAACAAGCAGAAGGTCAAGAGCAAGTGTCACTAAGCAACACCAAGTGAGATTTTGATTTGCTATTAGGAAAGATTTCTTCACTGTAGGAGTTGTCAAACACTGGAATTTAACAGATGTGTAGATGTGACATTAAGGGATATGGTTTAGAGGTGGGCTTGGCAGTGGACTTAATCTTAGGGTCTTTATCAAACCAAATATTTCTATGAGTCTTTGATTCTATTACAAACTCATCACTGAATTCCTAAGCATTTCATTCTACCTTGTATTAATTCATGTGAACTGTGTGCCAGGCCTTGCCACAAGAAGTGTTGATGGAAGTTTTGTCATTGATTTAGGTGCAGCAAAAGTCAAGATGGCTATTTTTCAAGTTTTTCATGGACCTAGTGCTTAATAGTTTTACAGAGTCTCAACATTATCAAGTCCCAAGGCAGAGCAGGGCTAAAATACATTGGCAGGAAGTTTGAACAGAAGGTAAAAGTGTGTCCTCCTGCACCACCTCCAAATACGCAGAGCTCTAATTAACAAAGCAGAAACATGGGATGTTGGCCTTCACAGCGTGGGATACAGATCAGAAAGGAAACATGAAACTGAACATTACTCAAGTACAATAGGAAGCTTGAGATCGTGTAGGATTTATTCACTACCAAAAATATTAGAGCCAAACCCAAACTCCCAAAAGAAAGTATCTCCAGTTTCACACTGTAAACAGGACACTTCCTTAGCTTTGTAACAGGAGACTGATTTGAAACAAACTGCCAAACAACTCCATGCAATCCAGTACTTCAGCCAAGAGAACCTCACCAGAAGCAGTGATATAAGTGCTCTGTTTTATCCAAAATTTGGTATAATGTAATCAACCTCATAAATACAATAGCAGGAGTTCTGGAGGCAATTCATGAATATAGCTTGAATCAACTGACTAAAAGATTACTACTAAATTTCCCTGCATTAGTGGGCAAATTCTTACTACAGAGAATGTCAACACAGAGACTTTATGATATTTCTTAGGACTCCTTTAGTATCTTGATGTCAAATCCCTGCAGGTGCACAAATGCCAGAGCAAGCCAGGGCAGCCCTTTTTTGGGGCTGGGATCATGCTAAAAACTTTGAGAGTTAACCCAAGTTTTCTCAGCTAGGTAAGCAAAACTAAGTGCAGCTAGACAAGGAATGGAGGAGGATGGCAAAGAAAAGGGACGCACCTGGGCCCACACATGTAGCGAACTAGACTCCATGTTCCTGCTACTGCTGCACTTGGAGAAAGGGAGGGATTGGGAAAGAGGCAGAGCAGGATGGAAGAGACAGGAACGGCAAGCACTACTTCACCACTCCTCTCTCAGCTGCAGTAAATGCCATTGCGGAATGGCTGAGGTTGGAAGTGATCCCAAAAAACCACAATTATTGCTCCGGAGACAACAAGGAGATGGTATTTTAAGGCCTTTGGGACTCTGGTATCACATGGAGATGCCTACCCTGTGTTCAGTGCCAGTCCTGTAAGATATTTTAATTGTTTTTTAAAGAGAACAGTCTGTCATTTGCTGCAGATATTTTAATATTAGCCAGACTATCCATAGGAAAAGACTAGACTATAAAACACATAAACTCCTGCTGCATCTTTTGTACAGATAGAACATTAGAGGTATGAAATAAAAGCCATTCCTGTCCTTCTAATTTACAGTTCCCCAAAGGAGTTTCTTGCTGTATAAATAATATACATTTTGTAGCTATGTTCATTTTATGAAATTGTTACGCACAGTCCAAAGAAGAAGTAACAGAAATATATTGTAGTGAATTTGTATATTACTGTGTTCAAGATATTTCTGCCTTGATAATCATTTTTCTAGTAAGTTCCTTTTCAATTAATAAAAATTTTAATAATGTGAAAATTACTTTCAGAACATCAACCAGCAACCTGAAAATCTGACAGACATTATTAAACATAATTGCTTTCAACCTGAATTCCATAAATTACATAGCTACCATCATCATGTAAAGACCTTAACTACTTGAATAGTTAGGCTCAAATATTGGTCTAATACTTCACTGTTCAGCTAGGACTTAAAAAAATTATATTAAACCAAGGGTGTGGGGGTGTTTTTTTTGTACTCTAAAACAAACTCCCAGGTACAGTATTTTTATGATTTTAATGCTGATTTGGAACAAACTATTTCAAGTGTACTTAATCTCACTTCCTTGTGCTTCTGTCCTTAATTTATGTATTCTGTACAATCGTTTGGACAATGCTCTCAGGCACACAGTGTGACTTTTGGGGATGTCCTGTGCAGGGCTAAGAGCTGGACTCAATGATCATTCTTGGTTCCTTCCAACTAAACATACTTTGTGATTCTGTAATAGGTGAATATCTATTTTGCTATATTAGATGATATTCTAAAGATAAAAATTATATTTATTCTGCAAATGCATGTACAAAAGCCTCCTGCCTACAATATATATACTTTTTTAATTTTGATAGACTAAATACAACTGATAAAAACATAGCAACAAAGCCTGTAGAAAAGCCAAAGTTATGTATGCCTTCTTTGCCTCAGTCTTTGATAGTAAGACCAGTTTGCTTTGGGTATTCAGCCTTCTGTGCTGGAAGAGAGGGACAGGGAGCAGAATGAAGCCCCCGCAATCCAAAAGGAAATGGTCAGTGACTTGCTACACTATTTAGACATAAGTCTATGGGGACAGATGGGATGCACCCAAGGGTCCTAAGAGCTGGCAGAAGTGCTCACCCAGCCACATTCCACCATCTACCAAGAGTGCTAGCAAATCTGGAAGGTCCAGTCAACTGGAGGTCAGCAAATGTGACACCCATCTACAAAAATGGCCAGAAGGGGGCTATAGGGAAATACAGGCCTGTCAGCCTGACCTCAGTGCAGGGGAAAATGGCATAACTCATCAACAGAGTGTCATCATTCAGAACATGCATGACAACCAGGGGATCAGGTCCAGTTAGCACAGGTTTATGAAAGGCAGGTCCTGACTGACCACCCTGAACTCCTTCTGTGACCAGGTGACCCCCTCAGTGGATGAGGGAAAGGCTGTGGATGTTTTCTGCCTGGACTTTATGTAGTGGGTTTACCTTGGCTGGACACCAACTGCCCATCAAGTCTCTCTATCACTCCCCTTCTCAGTGGGACAAAGGAGAGAAAATAAGATGGAAAACAACTTGTAGCTTGAGGTAAGGCATTTTACTAAAGCAAAAAAAAAAAAAAAACAAAAAGCGAAAATTTGGGTGTATAAACAAAGAGAAAAAAGTTTATTCCCTGCTTTCCATCAGGGGGTGATATCCAGCCACTTTCCAAGAAGCAAAGTTGCAGCACACTTAGTGATTGCTCCGTAAGGCAGATATTGTAAAATAACAAATGCCCCCCATTCCTCTCCCCTCCCTCAGCTTTTATATCTGAACTGATGTCATATGGTAAGGAATACCCCTTTGGTTAATTTGGGCCTGGTTGTGTCCCCTCCCCAGACCTTTTCCACTCCCAGCCACTTGATAGGGGGAGAACATTAGGGAGACAGTGCTGATGCTGTGCCAGCACTGCTCAGCAGTAGCCACAACACTGCTGTGTCATCAACACCTTTCTAACTACCAGTGCAAACCACAGCACTGTGAGGGCTGATGTGGGGAAAATTAACTCCATCTCAGCCTGTCCCAAGACACTTAAATAGAGCTTCTGACACCATGTCCCTTGGAATTATCCTGCAAAAAAAACCAGACGCTCATGGCTTGGAGACATGCACTATTTCCTATGTAAAAGACTGCCCAACTGTCCAAGTCCAGAGAGTGGTGCTGAATGTAGTTACATCCAGCTGGTGGCTGCTCACAAGCCAGTTCAACAGAGCTCAGTATGGGGGCTAGTCCTCTTCAGTATCTTTATCCATGCCCTGGATGAGAGGAGCAAGTGCACCTCAGCAAGCCTGCAGATAAAACCAAGTTGGGCAGGAGTGTTGGTTTGCTGAAGGGTAGGAAGGCTCTGCAGAGGGATCTGGACAGGCCAGATCGATGGCTCAAGGCCAATTGTATGAGTGCTGAGTAGACAGATGGGCTTGATGATCCTGGAGGTCTTTTCCAACCTAAAGAATTCTACGATTCCTAATTTTGCAAGTACTTGGTACACTTTGTTCAAAAAAAATATAGTTATTTTTACTCACCTCATTTACATATAAGCTATTCAGGTTTTCTTATTACACAAGTCCTGTACAGCTTGAACCCCTTGACTTTAATGGAATTATGAAGATGTTCAAAGGTACTCACATTATAAATATTACTGCACTAATGATCCTCTGTGAATTTTCTATTTATGCCTATTTCTAGGTGATTTATGAAACATAACATCTCTGTGGCACAACAGTGGAAAAAAAACTCCCAATGTTATTTTAGATTTTCAGCACTATTCGGTTTCTACAAATCAAAGCAATACAACTATCGAGTTTTCTCTTCCAGCCTTTTAAGAACTAGCTGGCCTAATTCAATTTCATAGAAATACTTAACAATGCCCCCCCAAAAAAACCCAAGAAGTTTCAAGAGATTGTCTGAAGAATTTATAGTGACTTCCACCACGATATACATCTGCCTGATAAAACATATTTCAAGTTCCTTTAGAGAATTCCTCCATGCAGCCTGCTGCTGAGTCAGGGTTGGAATTCTCATGCAATATCCTTTGATATTTCAGTCCAAACTGTTAATTATACAGATAAGAGACACCATCAAAGTCAGATAATTCTAGACCAAAATGTATTACTGCAGGGAAATTATTAATGCTTTTTTTTAAAACTGATGAAGCCTGAAATATATATTTTTATACAAAATCTAGAAATCAGGGAAATAAAGCCTATAAAAACCAATTTATTTTGTCCATTTTAGAGTTGACACAATTTAATGTTACCAGAGTCCTCTAAAAAATGCATACAAACCTATTACAAAAGAACTCAATAAGTGCATTCCAAAAGAGATGGTCTATACCACTAGTGATACCAGAGACATTTCACAGAATCGTGGAAACATAAAATCATAGAATCATGGAATGGTTTGGGTTGAAAGGAACTCTGAAGGTCATCTAGTTCTAAGCCTTCAGCCATGAACAGGGACACTTTACACTAGATCAGCTTGATGAAACCCCTTGAACAGACCTCCCTGGGCAACCTGTGCCAGTGCCTCACCACATCCACAGTAAAGAATTTCTCACAATAGCATAAAATCATAGAATCATAGAATGGCTTGCGTTGAAAGGGACATTAAAGCATTTAATCTAAACCTACCCTCTTAAAAAAAAAAACAAACAAAAACAACCAATCAAACAACCAAAAAACCAGAAAATACCACAATCTTCTTCTCCCAAAAGCAGACATTTAACATTTATTTGGTGAGAGAATACCACCCAAACCACCATATACTTTTCCCTGTGATTAGGCATCAGACAATACAGGGAAGAAGAGGACAGAGTTAATGGCACACATTAGTTTGGACTGGCCCTTAAAGGGCCAAAAGCTGTTGACAGTTCTCCAGAATTATAAACTACAGTTTTTTTCTTTGCATTTGGTGGGGCACAAGCAAAGCAAAGTTTGAAAATTCCTTTTTATTTGGATTCATAATGAAAACCACAAGAGCGCAGAATCTTATCTCAAGTCATCTGATGTTATGGTTGCAAATCCACATCAGAAGATACTGATTCCATGGCTTTCAGTTGTTTACATACTGAAATGACCTGCCACTATGCTGTCTGTTCTGTTCTGTCTTTTCTTTAAACTCTGGAGTTTGAAGTTTAAAATATGTATGGTGATGCTTAGTCAGAAGATACAGACTAGGCATCCTCTCCTAGACTAAGCACACGTTTGTTCAATAACTGATAAGAAAAAGCATGTGATGTTTCAGTTAGACATTATATAGTAAATAATATTATTTAGAACTTTTTATCTTCTACTTTTCATCTCCAAGTACACATAAACAATCAAAATAGGAGAAACAAAATATCAGATGTCTTGTAATTAGACAGTACTACCTGCATACTGCAAACTGGGAAACTGAGTCAAAGTAGAACAATGGAAGCATCTGGAAGACCTCTATGTTATTCTGATGAACTTCAAAGTACTTAACTTAATAGCATTAATAAACACTCTAAGTGAATACCAGTACTTGTGCTATAAATGTCGCTGGCACCTCTAGGACACTTTAAAAAATTGATTAGTGCTACACTGGACTGCTGAGTCATCGATGACTGTCCTTCAACTAGGACAAGAGGATGTCTTGTAAGCAAGTTATTTATATTCTTAATATCTTCAGCAGAAAGTACAGTCTGGTTAGGTTTGGTAGTCATCAAATGGCAATTTTTTGTATGTGCTGCCCTCATCTATAGATTTCTTATCAGATCAACTTCAGTTTTAAGTAAGAGCAATTACAAATAGGCCAATAGACTTCTTTTAGTCTGAAAGAAGAAAGGCAATATTGAACCATGCACACTGCAAAGGTTTGTTTTGGCCAGAAGCAAGACCAAGCCTCCATATTAAACTCTGTGTACGCAGTATCACTAGTTTATCCTGTTTGGAAGCAACAGAAAACTGGAATTCAAAGGACTTTTTGTTTTAATAAAATGTGCAGGTGGTCTTGGACTTCCGAAGAATTTTTTTTTTTTTTTTTGAAGTTGAATGGGCCTTGCTTCCCCATCAGTATCTCTTTTAATGTCACAACCTAATAATCATGATCATCAACCCAGAACACAATAATAAACTACTTTTTATCTTTGCTGTGTGTTTTGAGAAACTGCTGTAACACATTTAGCCTAATATAGCACATGCTCTCAGATCCCATCCTGTATTATCATGTCTGCAAATATTTACAAAGCAAAAAATACTGTCTGACTCAGCAACACAACTCACATGTCTTTCATGCTGTTCCATATCATTGCTTTAGACCAAAACAACACAAAAACACCACTGTGAACTATAAAAGACAGAAATACTATTAGTGGCCTACAGCCAACTGTGGTTTAAGCATTTGCTTGTGAGCTCCTCCTATGCATGCAACATTTGGAATACCACTCAAAACCTCTGGCTGCACAAATACAGACCCCCAGTCAAGGAACTCAAGTAACAGTTTCATTTGTATAAAATCAGGGGGATCAGCAGCTGATCTGCTTTAAATGTTGCAATCCCACATCCAGCTCCACTGGCCACACCAGAACACGTGGTCCTCTGCGGATTCACGAGCACAGGGAGAGAGCAAGGTTGCAGCATTCTAAGGGTGGTCTTCATCAAAGTCTATGACTTCTTCAGTATGTCCATAACATCCACTCAAGAACTGCAGAAGTGTCTGACTTCAGCATGTAGGCTGCAAGGCTCACTAGCATTTGTCCCAGCAAAGATGAAAGGTAGGATGTAATCCCATATAGATCTACCACCTTCCAACAGCCCCAGTATTAGTCCACCTGGTAGCCACAAAGATCAATCACTAGGAGTTGCCTCAGATAATTTTAAAGGTACAAAGCTAAATCAAATTGTCAAATTATCACAACTAGGAAGACCGCAATTAACTAATCATTTCAGAGGCCTCTTCACTGCAAAAAGCAATTTCAGCACAGGAAGTCTTCTGGGGAGTAAAACACCCATCATACTGCCATTAATATGAAAACTTTGTTTATATGAGGGGTTAATGATTTCTTCATTCATTATACAGACAAGATCAGAGTGACATAGATTTTGATGTTCTAAGTGTGTAAGTTCTCAATGAAAACGCTTGTTTGAAGTTTGAGATGGATGGAGGCTTGCTTAGCTCAGTTCAGAGATGGTCTCAGTTCTTCTATGAAGATGGCAGGCTAACAATCCATGAATCTTGATAAAACGCAGAATAATTTTAAAGAATGAAACAGAAATAACAAATATGTACCTTTATTAAAAACACGTACTCTTTTCTTTAATGAGATTAAATTTGACTTATGTATCAGAAAGAATTTCAATTCTGTCCTGCTTCCTGACTAAGCATTTCCATTCTAAG
Source organism: Cettia cetti (assembly GCA_013401135.1). NCBI lineage: Eukaryota > Metazoa > Chordata > Aves > Passeriformes > Sylviidae > Cettia > Cettia cetti. Next base: position 2,056 of record VZUI01056180.1, on the reverse strand, counting down.
AAAACATCCTCCACCTTCTCCAAGTCCTCTTTCAGTGATTAGGAAAGGCATAAAAAATATTAAGTTCAATATGGCCCTAAACTTTAAACAAAAACACTTTCCTAAATCAACTCTAAACCTCTAAACTCTATACATGCATTGTATACATACTGGAAAATAAACACTGTCAAATACAGTCTTGGAAATGGCTCAAGTGACTGGATTTTTGAAAAGGGTTTATAAGATATGTAAATGCTGTCAACTGGAAGATGTTAACTTGAAGACTGATGTTAACTCTGTTCATTTGCAAGGAGAACATCCTGTATTTTGCCGTGTAAGAAGCTACACGGCAACGTGCAAGAGCAAGTTCTCCCACGTGCGGATGGAACACACCAGGCTGCTCCCTGGCCAGAGGCCCATCACTCTTCCCAGACTGAAAGTCGTGGATTCTAGAGGTGAATTTCAGCAGCGTTATTTTTATGCGGTCTCCCCATTCATTCCCCGTGGGGTCACGGCACACGACCACGATCACTCGAGGCACCTGCGTCCCGCACTGCTGCGCCGTGGACCCTGGGCAGCACCTCGGCCGTCCAGGACATCCTCTGCCGGCAGGTTCCGCAGGGAGCCGCACTGGAGTTCTGGCTGAAAACACCCTTCCTACGGGGCGGGCGGCGTCCGGGAGCCCGCTGCCGCCCAAATGGGTGCTCACCATCCCCAGCCATCACAAAGGGACGATGTGGGGCAGTGCCCAGCAGCTCCAGGCGAACACCAAGCCCTGGGCTCAGACCCTCCGGTCGAGGAAGTCCCCCGACCCGGCGAGCAGCACGCCGACAGCCCTTCCAGGAGTCGAAGGCGGCGAGGCTGTGGCAGGGCCGGGAGAAGATCCCGCTCCCGGCCAAGGAGCCCTGGGGCTCCTGGCGCCGGCGACACACGGCCCCCGAGAGCCCCCGCAGCGGCGCCGGTGCGGCCGGAGACGCCACGAAGCCGCCGCTCGGCCCGCTCTGCCCCGCCGCCGGCGCATCACAGGCACACGGGGGACACGGTCCCAGGGGCGCCGAGGGACGCCCGGCGGGGCCCGCCTGGGCAGCCGGGACCGAGCACTCCGCCTTGTCAGCGGCGAGGTGCCCCCCGCAGCCCAGAGGGGACGCCAGGGGTACCGCCGACTTCCAGGAGACCTCCGAGAAGTTGTCCCAAGAAGTTTGGGACCGCCCGGAGGTGCAGCCGCCGGGCAGAGTTGCCCCCTCAGCCCACACCTCCCTCCTGTCACCTGGCCACACGCTCCCGGACCGGCCTACGGGAGCAGAGCCCGGAGACCGGCCCCACGACCAGGTTGACCCCCGCCCCGGGACGGGACCCCACCCGGACCGACCGCAGCCGTCCTCTGCGTACGCGGCACTCGCTCCCGGGACAGGGGAGCGGCAGCCCCGAGGCGCGCTTAAGGGTTTCCCCCGCAAAAGCAGCCCTTGGGAATAAATAAAGCAGCAGGACACTTACCATCTCGCCTGATGTTGGAAGCCCGCAGAGCTTTTATAGATCCGCTCTGGGCAGGGGCGGTGGTGCCCTGACGGCTGCAGAAGTTCGCACAGACGACGGCGTAGAACAGGAGGAGGATGAGCAGTTGCATTGGGACCAGCTGCGAGCGGGACCGTATCTCTGCGAAGAAACGGACTCTCCTCTCCCGCCGAGGGTGCTTCCCTCGCTCGTGTTCTCTTCCTTCTTACCGGACTTTTTGATTGTTGCGGGCCTCTTGTGTGTTTGGGGGAGTTGTACGCAGGGGGGAAAAAAACGCACAATCCCAGAAAAAAAAAAAAAAAAAAAAAAAAAAAAAAAAAGGGCAAAACCCCAGAGCACGCGAAGCAGCGGTCACCGCCGCCGCGTTACTCTCCGAGCTGCCTCAAAACTTCCTGCATGCTGAACTCTCGGCTGCCCTTCTGGGCCGGCCAAACTCGGCAGGGGTGCGGAGCGCCCGGGCCGGGACGGCCGCGCACTCCCCTGGTCGGGCACGGCCGAGCCCCAGCAGCAGGCGGGGGTTGCCGCAGCCGCGCTGCACCGCGCCCCGCACCGCCCCGCCCGCCCG
>VZUI01056172.1:0-101183 GCA_013401135.1 Cettia cetti | reverse complement strand
CCTTGGCCCAGTGCCCCTCGCTTTGTTTCTCACCTTGGCTCAGTGCCCCTCGCTTTGGTTTAACCTATAAAAACTCTGGAGACCCCCGCTCACTTTTGTGATCACCCCACAGGAGAACACCGCGTCTACAGGCATCTTCAGCCTCGAGGACTCGGCCCTCCACGTTGGTAGCTACAATCCCCTCACCCCTCTTTCCTCTCTTTCTTACTATTCTCTTTTTGTGTCCACACTATTGCATTTGGTGGCACTAAATAAAGATGCATTTCTGGTTAAGCAAACTGAGTTGTCCCCTGCTGTGTCTTTTGCGCTTTAGATCCCTAAAACCAACCATCAGGTCTCCGCATACGCTTGTGGACCCTGACACAAGGTTATACTGGTCATGGGATATGGTCAAGAACCGTGTCCAGAAGGAATTTTATAAATGTCAGGGATAAGTACATCCAAATCTAAAACGTTAAAAGCACGTAGAGTAGGCACATAATACTGTCACTGAAGTCAGAAGTAAAATTGCCCTTGACTGCATCCAGTGGAAGCAGACTATATTGACAGGGGATTTTAAAGTTTAATCCTACATCTAAAAGGATTAAGAAAAATTTGAATCCTTGGGAGAGAATCTCCAATAAAAACATGATCAGAAGTCATGAAAATTACCACCTCAGATGGACCTCTAAAATTTGCTGCGTTGTGGTTCATTATGAACTGAGTATGATCATGACAAGCAAACTTTCAATACTCTTTTGCTATCCTTTTAGAGGAAACAAAAGATTAAACTGTTCTAAGTAGGAGCCACATTCAGTTTGAAAGCTCCAGCTTCATTTTCTAGATTTCAACAACAACAAAATCTTTTCAATAAGAACACTGTGCCACTCTTAGGACCTTCTGGACCTGCATGGACTCACCTTTCTATGCATTTATTGTCAATTCACCATTAACTACACTGTTAGTTTATGAACCTTTCCAGAAGGAAATGGATAAGAAAGATGAGGCTAGTACAAATTGGTTAAGAGAGTCACTAAGGAAAGGGACTTTTAGAATTAATAAACCTTTTTCACAAGATATACTGTCTGGAAAGTGGCTGTGCATTTGCATCAGAGGAGAGATCAAGTCTCTCTGAAACAAAAGCACAACCTGTCAAGAGGAGAAACAGGGAAACTCCGGTGTGACAGATGATTCCGAGATTGTCAGATCTGGGTCAAGACATTAAATCACAGCAGAAGTAGTTACTTTTATTAAACATGACACAATAACAACATTAAAGACCAACAATGTCTCAACAGCCATGGCACTGGCAGAGAAAGCTGTAGCAACATCAGCCTTTCTGTATTTAGAGCAGCAATATGTTTCAACCTGGTCTTGTGTATGCATTATAGGACACATCTCTTCAAAGCACTGGCTTCAAAAGGACTTGTAAAAATTAAGCAGTAAGATAGGTCACTGCTTACCTATCATATGGCAGTTCTGAAACCTTGACAATTCCTAGCAAAATCCTGGTTCAGCCAAGCATTTGGTCCACCATGGTCACTATGTGATCCTGACCTTGCCAACTTCTCTCTACTGAGGATTCAGGAAGGGCCTGTTGACAAACCTCCCATCAGTGACACATTTAGAACAGACTCCATGCCACATATTTCACACAACTGAATTTGCCAATATAAATGGGCACATTATGCAATGTAGGAAACTTTATGCACTGGAATTTTATGATACTTCCTACCTTGTCTACAAGAAGGACATTTTATGCAACTTAGTGACTAAAGCAGACTGAAGAGAAAACTAAAGCAAAGAGAAAACCTGCTCCTCTGGAGCAGGAAAATGCAGGACAGTTGTTCACAAAGTGATGATAGGTGGGAAAGAACTGATTTATATAAGCAGTGATTAAGATGATCTGTTCAGCTTGACAGTAGATGTTTTTGTTCCACAAAAGTCAGTGAAGACATTGCCTACAGAACGTAAGATGGAGCAGCTTCCAGCTCTTTAGGAGTTAATGTAATTCTAGGAGAATAAAACAAATTCTGCTTCTGACCCTGTCCGTGATACATCAGTCTTCATCATTGTGAAGTGGCCTGACCTCTTCCTCCACGCAGAATGATGAAAAACAGCTACTAAAGCTACTCACTTCAGATCTTGGCTTCTAGAAAAGAGGCAGTTGCCCCTCTTTTTGAGTAAGAAAACATGGGAAAGAATTACCAGAAAAAGTCACACTCAGCCACATCCATGAAATTGTTCAAAGGCTTTTTCATACCTGGATAACATTGGGAAAGGCTCATCAGGAGAGCCACAGCATTGTACACTGTCACTGAACAGCTTCCAGCCTCTAGTTTGCTGCTGAAAAAGGACAATAAATGGTGAAAGGAAACACATCAGGAGCAGTCCTGATTTCTTTCCATTACTGACACTGTTATTCATAGGTGGGGTCCTTTACACTTCCAGTACAAACACTTACATGGGTTTTTCTCCTACCTCAATTTAATTTCAAATAATATCCAAATAAGCCCATCAGCCTTTGGAAGGATGACAAAGAGACTGTCTATCAACAAAGAGAGTCACATAATGACATTTGCAGCACATACTCTTAAACCTGTGCTTTCAGGGAGTGTCTTGGATGCTTTCTCCTACAGATTGTAATACTAATATAAAACATATCCCTTGAAAGAGGAGAAAAACTGGTTATAACAGAAAGAAAATACAACCACATTGTTGTCTTCTAAAGTAAGGCCAAAGAAGACATGAGTTAGAAGTGAAATACATATGGAGGCTCCTCAAGGAAAAATAATTTGTATAACTGAAAAGAGAACAAAAACTGAGTAAGGGATTGATATGAAACTACTAGTTCTTTAATATTCTGTCATCTCTTCCTTATTTGTTAACCTCAGAATAAGAAATGTGTAATACTGTTTATGTGGATTTCTTTTCCTGAGGTTATATTCAGCTCTGGAAAAGGAGAAGAAAACAATGACATTTTCTCAGTCTAATATTTCTGCTCAATAATTAATGGAAGAAAATGAAATCTGGAAAGAAATAAAGAATGAAATCAAAACCTATTCTTTATCCAGTCTGGGGTTGTTATTTAAACTGTTGTTCATAAGACAGCAGCATGGTTTGCATTAATGAGCTACTGTTTCAAGCTCAGTGTTTACAGATCACTACAGTACCACAGAAATCTTTGAATATTAAATACACAATTCTGACTCACTGCAAGGCTCTTCCCAACTTCTCATGCTCATCAATGTGTTCTATGACAGAGTTAGCTGTGTACACAGATGTTATTACAACGTACATGAATGTGATGACAGTAACAATGATTTGAAATTTGCATCAAACACAATCTCATTAATTGATCACATCCAATTTGAAAATTTAAATGCATTAATAAACAATATTGTAGTAGATGACAGTAAGATTCTTAGTTAATTTTCTAAAAAATATCACTCCAGCTTACTAGTTCATCTTGATTTTATACATCTTAATTTTAAAAACACATAGTACTTAAACTTGGAAAGAAACTGAAAACCTGAGTGTTGCCCTGAATTAATGAAGCCTCAAAAGAATGCTTAGATTTCTATTTACTTGTTTCCCCAGTCAGACAGTCAGGACACCAGAGGTCCAGAAGGACAGAGATGGCAGTGAGAGCCTGCTGTCCTTGGGCTATCAAAAAGCAGGTCTAGCATGCCCAACCATGACCCTCTGAACTCACCTGAAGGATGTTCAACAGAAGAGGGTTGGGTTTGGCTCCTGCAGCTGGTACATCAGTGCCACATCTTTGTAAGTCAAGATAAAAGCTTGTGCAAGAAGAATTACACTCAGGTCTTAATGCCTACTTCCCACCACCCATCCAATGGGGAAAACACCAGTACTCTATGGCAGCTTGGGTTGGATTTACTGAAATGGCAGGATTCAAGTCAATGGGACAATGCCCATCCTGATTTCTTTTTCTTTTTTAAATCAAGCACTAGTGAAGGAACATGCTTCAGACCCCTTTTTGACATTCCTGGGAAGCAGGTGAGCTTGGAGCATTGTTTCATCTCGCAGAGAGGAACCCAAGACAAAATATTGGCTTTCAACATCTTTTATCTTTTAGAAAAATTTAGAGGAAACATTACACCTGTGAATAACAAAACCACTACCAATTACAGAGTCTGCATTCTCACCTGCTGACCTGTATTGCACAGACTTCAAACCCTGAACAATTCTTTCTACGCCAAGTCACTGGCTTGTTTTGTACAGCTACACAGATGTGATCACTGTATCTGAGTACCTCTCCAGAAGTCCATCCACTGCAGAATGAGACAGTCTTTAAAATAAATTATTTTCAAATATGCAGTAATAGCTCAGAATCGATTACAGATTGAGTTAATATCTTTAAGAGAAATTGAAGTCTTCTTATTAAAGTAATAGACTATGGATTATAACCTTTGGAGGTGCTCAAACCAGGCCCACCTATTTTATTAAGAGCCTAAACACATGGCTTGGTCTTTAAAAGTGCTGAACCCTTAGCAACTTGCAGTGATTTCAAAGCTCTAGATTTTTGAGAAACAGTAAAGTATTTAATTTAAACATCTAAACACAAGCTTAATGGAATTTGCAAAGAAAATGCTAATAAATACCTATGTCATTAATCCCAACACACTTCATCATCATCTCAAATTCCCATTACCACAACTCTGATATCCTTATGCACTGTCTCAGCCCACATCCAGGTAATCCCATGGAGCTCAAACCTCTTACACTGAGATTTAAGGTAGATTATGTTGCTGGGCTTTCACTGTTGTACCTCAGCTGATGCAAGGTCATTTATTAAGCTTTAATAAACGGATTACAAGTCTGAGCCCTAAGTTTCTCCTGAAGATACCAGCAGTTGCTGAGAGTCATGGAGTTACAAGCACTTCAGAAGTTACCACTTAACAATCATTCTGTGTGGATACTTATATGAAGCATCCCTAGAGGTGGTTTAAATGAATTTAACTTCCAATTAGTCATTCCACACTCGGTTGTGTCTGTACCATATACAATGTAATTTCAAACTGCATCATTGAACATCATGCAGTTGCCCTTAAAAAATACATCTGACTCAGATAGGTTTAATTTCCATAAGTAAACATTCAAATGAAAATTAAACTGATGTAACTGTTTTTTAAGAAATAAACTGTTGTGCATGGAAGACTATGAATCCATTTTAACACATCTGTGCCTTTTTACTCATTCTTAAATAAAGTCAATTTTGGACTATATTTAGAGTATGTTGGATAGTAGAGCTCCAAAATACCTGTTTCACATAGATTTTTTTGATCTTTAAGGATTACCAATGATAATAATTATTGAAGAGTCAAACAGAAACTATACACATTATTCTTTATATTATTTTATATACGACTTTATAGGTATACCTTCATTATACTGATACAGGAGATGACTCTAGCAAGGAAATGTTGAATTAAATTTAAACATTCTTCAGGAGCTGCTTATTAGTGAATTGCTGTAAAGTTTGTATATAACATGCCATTCCATGATTTCATGGAATCACAGAATCATTTAGGTTAGAAAAGACCTTTAATATTATCAAGTCCAACAATTAATCCAGGTGCCAAAATACCACTAAACTATGTCCCAAAGCACTAATTGTGCACGTTTTTAAAATCCCTCCAAGGATAGTGATTTCATCACTTCTTTGGGCTCCCTGTCCCAAGGCTTGACAAGCCTTTCGTAAAAAAGCTTTTCCTAGTATCTAACCTCAACCTCCCTTGTGCAATTTGAGGCCATTTCCTCTTGTCCTCTCCCTTGTTTCCTGGGAGAAGGGACCAATCCCTACTTGGCCACAACCTCCTCCAGGTATCTTTTTGTTAGTGAATTTACATTTATCACTGTTCCAGAAGGAAAAGACTAAATTTAGAGAAAATGTAGGCAAATCCATGACCTTCAAAAGAAATGGGAACATCTGCTCATTTCTTTAAATAGCTGCAAAACTAGAAATATGAAGAGAAATTGGTATGAATTGGTCTAATGCTTGTATGAAAACCATCAAAATACAGTGTCAGTGGTTCCTGGCAGCACTCCTCAACAGGATGCTGCAGTGAGCACTGGTAAGAAAAGGTCCATAAGGAAGTAGATAGTTTGAAAACTGTTTTCTAGTGAGCACCTGTTTAAATAGCAAGGGTCAAAGCTGAAGCTCTCTAGTAGCATCCAAATGCTGCCAAAGGGTAAATGTCAGATAGTCTTTGGTATATTACAAATTATTACAAAACACAAATCATGGTGATTTAAAAACCTTACTCAGCTGGAAAGGAAAATTACAGAAGTCTGCACACAATGCAAATAATACATGCCAATTATTTGCAGAATCAAGGCATAAAGTTACAGATTTAGAAAGTTTTCAGATTTTATAATATTTAAACAAGGTTTTGAGCTTTTACTCTCTTGTACCTAATCTTGTATCTTTAGGAGCCATAATGATGAACTGCAAACTGAGTTCACCATTTGAAAAATTATTTTAAATGTTATGTAATCACTAAAGATTATAATACAGCAGCATGTATTTCCTTATGCTACTCTAGATCCCAGTTGACAGGATACCAAACAAAGACTCCCTGCTTTATCAGAAAAAGCAGGAGAACGCCTCCTGGATTTTGGCAGAAGATCAGTCCAGAGTTCTTGGAGTACAAAAGTGTTTGCAAAGCATCTTCAAGAATCCTACAGACTGCAGATTAAAAAGCCTGACTTTCTCAACTCTCCAGAATCCATAAAAATTTTGCATGCTAGAGGAACCGAAATGTGTGTATTACCTAAATCATTTCTATCTCTCCTTCCACCCTGTGGACACTTACATCCCTTTTTTGGGTCATTGTTTCATTATTCTATGAAATTAGAACCCAAAAGGTTAACCCAAAATTAGAGGAATTCTAGAATCCATGTGGAATCATCTGTGATTCCAGAACATGTAATATTGGTGAGGATATGACACAAAGCACATAGAAAAAGAACAGCTTTCTTTGTGCCTGCACAGCCTGTACCTGTCAATTCAGTGTGTGGAGACCTAGGGAAAATGTCATTTTTACAAATTATTTAGGAGCCTTGTTTCGGCACTGTCAGAGTTTGCAAAGTAGATGTCCCAAATTTCTGAACACTTAAATGCAGTTATATGGCATTAAAAGCCAGAATGTGTGAGTGAGAGCAGTGCACAGGCTGCAGTGGCATCAGCAGCAGGGAGCTGTCATTCCACACGCCGGCTGCACAAGACGTCAGGGAGTCAGGGCACAGGAAAATGAGTACTGATGAATCTCTGTAACACTTCCTTGAAGTGATGGCAAGTTAACACGCAGGTCCAATCAAAGCTTTCAGCATGCGAAAACAAAATCAAAGCAGGGCCCTTGAGGGACTAAATATAGCTCCAAATCTAAACTTTCTGAGAAAAAATGAAATGTACAAGAAAATTGACTTATTCTAATACAGAGTCTAGAGCTACATCTGATCTTTGGACACCTGCCTATCAAGCCACATCTGAACCAACTGCCTCCAGTGGTTTAGTTCATATTTTTCATTTCTCCTAAATATGGCTATTACAGTAACTACTTTCAATTTAAATCTGGTGCTATTAAAAAATGTATTAAACAGGATTACATACTAGATGATGCTACGCACCCAGAAACCATTTCCTGGGAAACTGTGACATTATAGCTTTGCAAACACTGTAGCATGTGCTATGTATAGATGTATACGTTCTTGAGCTCCTATGCAAGCACACACTCTGCCATGGCTCATGTATATACAAATAGATAAGTATCCCCATTGTAAGAGAAAAGGACAATGGGTTTGATCTGTAAGCAAAATAGCAAAGATCAAATCAAGGAGAAGTGAACGAAGAAAACAAACACAGCAGATCTGCAGTGCAGGCACATCCACTTTACACCTGGAAAGCACTACATTAGGCTGTAACTTCATTTCTTAAAACAATGAGGAACAGGTAGAAGAGCTTTGCAGCAGAAAGCCCACTGTTGTCCCAGCTCTGGCTGCAGCAGAGCAGCAGGTTTGTTCCTCACCACTGAGAGCTTTCCCTCCCTTTCTTTCACAACCTGTGCCCCTGGGACTACACTCCTGCAGGCTTGGTGCTGGATTTGGTCTGGCATTTCTTCTGCCAGGCCTGCTCTGTTCTGATAGGCGCCAGGCTGCTGCTGCAGCTGTAGCTGAGGTCTCAGGACATTGTGCACGTATGACCAGATTGATGATAACAACTGTAAGAGGAAGGAGGAAAAGGAAGAGAATAGAAATCAATGACTTACTGTACCAAGAAAGAACCAATTATTCAGCAAATCTGCTCTTGCTAATTCTGTCACACAACCTCATTCATTAAAGTTCCATCATTATTTGAATTAACTGTTGCTGTCACAGCAATAATATTCACAATCAGATACTCACATTCTGAAACTACACAGCTTCTATTAGACCCAATTTAGTGATGTCGCTGCAACTAATGAACTGGTTTGTAGTTTAATTATAGTGCTTACCAGATAATTTATTAGACAGCAATAAAGTTTAGATTTACTTCTCCTGCAACACTGCTGCATTATTAAATTTATACATGAAGCTGCATGTTGTTCTCAATTACAAATGTGTAAATCTTGAGAAACTCAACTGAAATTAAAAGTTACTTTAAATTGACATACAGCTACTTTGCATTTGAAAATCTGTAACAAAGTGCAGTTTTGTTCCATGTATGTGCAAAACTTACAGCACTCCAGGTGGTTACTTTTGATAATGATACAGAACATTTTTGTATCATTGAAATAAATGCCAATCCTGTTACAGGAAGTGCTTTTCTAATAAGAAATTAAATGAACTAAACATTTAGTGCAAAAAGCAGCATTCAGACAATTCCTGCTATATTGTCAAAGATGATTAACTAAAAAGAAAAAATGCACTCAAAAAGGTAAATTTAATTTGCCTCAAAACCAACTCAGTGAAATATTTAGAAGCAGAAACTACTGTATAAAAATCTGAAATCAATTAACAGAGCTCACAGTAAAAAAAAAAAAAAAAAAAAAAAAAAAAAAAAAAAAAAAAGGATTGATTTTTTTTTTCAAGCAGATAAGATTAAATACAAAAAAAAATATCACAAGGTAAAACAACATTGTATTCATTATATCACAATATTATATGGTTTAGGTCTACATAGGACTAAAAGGCTAGATAGGATCCAAACTCCAAATAAAATAAAGCCTGAACCTGGACAAACTCAGTACTAACAGATCCAACTTCTTTTTAATTTTTTTTTTAAATACAGCATAGTGTTGGAATTTTATAGTTGCTTTTATCACATATAAGCATGTAGTAGCACTCTTTCACATACCTGCCTTTTAACTAATCAGTGGCATTTAGTAAAGAAGACTGTGATTCTGCTCATATTGCAGTGGTGAAAGCTGAGCAGGTGAACTACTGTGAAAGCAAGGAAAATCCTACATTAGCCTTATAGCCCCTCTTTGGGATATCTGGCCTGGAATTGCCATAGAAACCTTCTTCACTTCATTATCAGTTCTCTTTCAGTGAAATGGGACTTAGAAAACCAAAAGTTAAAATACATTGTGGGAGACTTCCTTTGGGGAGGCCACCTTCTATGTGATACCTAAATAATTCTGGCCTGTTCAATGGCACAGCCAGTCATACAAAACAGATTCATATCTTCAAAGATTTTGCAAAATGTGGGCTCTGTTCCTAGGATCCAGGTCTTGAGTAGATGCAGATTATGTAAACCCAGATTACTGAATTTCCCTGGGCATATACCCCCATTACACGAGAAGACACTAATGTTTCCTTTGTCTACTGCTAATACTTGTTCATTTAGACTGCAAATCCTTTCAATCACAATGGTCTCTTGGTTGATTTCTGTAACAGACAAGGTACTAACTGATGGTGGAACACATAGATGCCACAAATATAAAAAAATCTGATTACAGAAATAGTAAAATGGTTTGTTCTGAATGCTGCATGACATCTTTTAACATAGAGAAAACAGAATAAAATACACTCATTTTAAAACTGTAGTCTTTTAAAAACATTATGCATTCTTTCCTATGGTTTGCTTTTAGCTCTTAGCTTCAATTTTTAATGAACAAGAGAATTTTGGCTAGAACACCCCATGAGGTCTCGAAGCCCACAGCAGTTTCCATCATATCAGCGGCTGCAGCCCAAGCTGTGAAACTTTTGTCAGCAGAATGACTTTGAAGTTGCTGGATTTCTGCAAGAAGCATGGTTTTGACCTAAAACTGGAAAATTTTAGAAAGGATAAGATGAAGAAAAATCCAAATGGCATCCAATCTGTGCCCCAGTTCTTGAAAGCTGAGTTTTATTTCTCAAACATTATCCTTCCTCTGAAACTGCCATTCTCTTCAAACTAAAATGCCTTCAAATGGTCTCCGTGTCTGCCCACACAGCTGGCAAAGGGCTGACTGCCAGTTTAAGGTGTTACCTCTACACAGATTTTTGTTCCACAGCATCCTGCATGTATTGAAGTGACAGTAAGGCCTTGGACAAAACAGAAGGAAAGAAAAACTACAGAAAAGAGAATTCCAAAATACTTAGGTGAGGGCAAGGAGGTGGAAGGAAGTATGTAGGTATGAACACATTCACACAAATACACAAAATCAATACAAACTAATTTACATTTCAAAGCTGTAGCTGATAGGAAACCAAGATTTCTGTCCTGAAGTCTCAAGTCAGCTGCTCAATAGCTAGGGGCTCTTTGCCAAGTCAGATCCAGGTTTATATTTCTGATATATACAAAAGCTCAGGAGCCAAGCACACCAGCAGAAGAAGAAACATCTTCCACACACACATCTTCTGTCTGCATATTCCCCACATCAAACTCCCTACTTTTTTAACAAAATTCCCAAAACCCTCCAATGTAAATGCCATTCCTTGATGTCATATAACAGTGAAAGTAGAATTAATAAAAGAAAAATAGATGAGAAAGAAAGAGAGAAAGAAGTGTGTAAGGAGGAGAATGAAACAGTTTGTTTACCTCTCAGTATCACTCACCCATACAAGCACACTGAAAAAATAGCAAGGAGGGTACTCACAGACCACTACATATTGCACTTGTCAAGAAACAGCCAAGTAGTCAAGAAAACCATGCCTCTCTTGTCTGTCTTGCATTTATATATTGATTGTCTGTGTGAAGTGACCACATTTCTTTAGTAGGCTCCAGTCACCAATGACCTGTGTCAAATCAGTTACAAATTGCAATGATCAAGACATTATTGGTTCTTGTTTCTGCATTGAAGTCAAATTTTTTTTATTTCTTTGTCACAGACAGAAAGCACACATTTGGAAATAAGATGGCTGGAAAAAGCTGAATAAAGCTGAAAGAGTTGCTCCACCATATCAAAATAGTGATACCAACTAATGACACAGGACAAATTAAAAATGGATAGAAAGAAAGCAGCATCTTACCATCACCACCCCACTGACATGTCCTTTACCAAGTCTCTGAGCTCTTTCAAACCTCTCCTAAGAGTGCAAGAAAGTTTTAGACAATGGCACCCATCACCTTCGATGCTGCACTGAGCTGTTTCAATTTCCTGCAGCATTCCAGCAGACCTCAGAAATATTATTGCTTACAGCCTCAGGCTAAACCAAATTACAGAATCTCTTGGTTTCAATTTCCTATTCCACCAAAAGTCCCCAGAGCCACAGCTGTCTCTGGACTCACCAGTAATATCCATATGCAGGGTTAATATTAAGGGACAGTTAATACCTTTTCATTCATTTTTGACCTATCTGCAGTTTAAGCTTCACACAAAGTGGCAAAACCAAGAAATACAGTCAAGTTCCACAAATTGAGTTAGAACTTGTTATCTGAAATATTTTGGTAATACAGAGATATCAATGACAAAAATATGTCAGCTTTCAAGATAAGCAGGGAAGACAATTCAAGTAAGAAACTAAAATAAGCTTGTGAGCTTTGGATTTTTTGGCACCAGTCTGTTGACACGCATACAAGCTGCATTTCAGTTACCTAAATATAAGATTTTGGTCACTTTTAATACATCGTATCCATAGTTTTTGTATTTCTATTTAATATTTTTGGGGACCTGAACTGTTGGATTTGTTGTCATTTAAAATATAAAGCTATTTAGTCATAAACACTTAGCAGCAGCAAAGATCCTCTGTGACTACTGTATAAAATCTCTATCTTGATTTGAGCCATATTGAATTTAACTATTTTAATGATAACTGCTCTCATCAGGAGGTCATGTAATAACATTTCTCAGCCTGTAGGGAGAGAATGCAGCTGAACTGATACATCACCACCAATACAGTTTTCTGCTTCTCTGCTTTATGCTTTAAGGAAGCATCTTCTTTCACACAGCTCTACCTGTTAATTATTGTGCAAAGATGCCACCCATTTGAATGAAAAAGTATGCAGCATAAGGCAGACCTGCACTACAAAACCACTTTTTTTTTTTTTTTTTTTTTTTTTATTGAAGATACTGAATACCTCTTCAGAGGTTTGGTTGATTTAATTCAGCCCTTAGTTTTTATTCCCTCATAAAATAGACCAAGTCAAGCACAAAGCAACTACGTAGCCCATTGTATTCTGCACGTTAATTCACTGAGTTCAATAAAAGGACTCTGGCAAGCAAACTTATCAATACTTCAGCAAATCTGGAAGACCACCACCAAAGGCACAGCTCTTTTCCAGTTTGTACACAAGTGCAAGGTCATGGATCCAATAGACATGCATGTGCTTACAAGTCACATAAGGCAATGGCTGGACCAGTCTAAGCAAGAAGAGGACTGGGTTTGTGGCCCCAGCCCATACACCTTTCATTTTTCAACAAGAATCCTTTCCTACCTCTCCTGTGAAACTTCAAACAAACAAATGTGCTTTTGCTCTTGCCTACACCATAAGCAAAATAAACACTCAAAAACACAAACCAGAATATTACTTACTGCCAAGCTCTGAACAAACACAGAAACAATCACAGTAGATACATAATGATTGTAATTTTCTACTCATATCCTTCGTACTAGACATCTGCCAAAGTTACTTTATTTATTTACTTAATTCTTGAAAAGTCAAGATCACTCTGGAGACTTTCTACTTCTCTAGGTAATGGATTATAGTATGTGCACACAACTGACTGACAAGTGAAAAAAATCAAAAAGAAATTTTTTATGCTTGCATAAGATCAAAAGCATATACATAAATATTTCTGACAATATTGGGACTATTCCTGAATAACCAACCTGTGGAAAAGGAATGGAAAGGGAAAGCTCATCGTCAGCTCTTGTACAGAAGCTTGGAAGTATCCCTAATCCTTCCCAGAGCAGAAGAAAGCATGAACACTGGAAAGACCTGGTGTCAAATGCTGGCTCTGGTGATTTCAGATGCGTACATTTCACCCAACATTGAAGGTGGGAGATTTCTTAACATCAAGCAGCACAAAGCAACTGAAGAAATGCAGTTTCAGAATGTGACTGCTAACAATTGACCTCCTGAGCCTGCAGGACCCTCCAGAGTGGTGAAACAGAGACACTGGCCGCACCAGAATGGCACAAATGTCACAGGCTGGCTCCCGCTTCAACACAAAAAATGTTTGGGGTTTGTTCCTTATTACTGCTACTCTCATTTAAAATTCTCCTAGTAAAAAAAAAAGTAGAATTCCCTTTTTAGGTGTCTTTCTTCTATATTGTGAATGAAAGCATAGAAAGAGGTTTAATTATATTTTTAATTTCTGATTTTAATTTCTAACGCTCCTTCATTGCCTCTTGGATAAAGGCCTAGTACAAGATACTGTGTAGTCTGCATCAATGTGTCCAGGTTCTGCCCATCCCAGCACACCACAGATCTCTCCCAGCTATACCTAATGCAGGCAGCAATTTATTTCAAAACATTTTAAATTACCATACTTGTTTGTCTGTCTCCATATCCTTTACCTCTGCTCTACTCATTTCTGGTGAACTAGCTCAGTTGGTTAGAGCATGGGGCTAATAATTCCAAGGAACACATGGAACACACAAGGCAGGATTGCCAAACTATTACTTCAAAAGCTGATTTAATGTCCTTAAGGTACACACTGTGCATACCTAGATTTCAAAAGACAAATGAGATGGAACAAATAAGGTAAATCATAGCAAAAGTTGGAAATTATTCCAAGTGAGGATATCTTGAGTAAGGTGCCAGCCAGAGTTCAGACATCATGCTGCCACAAGCCCGGGGTCAACACTTCACCTCTCTGTGTGTCAGTGCAGCAAATAGCTTAAATGAATTGCACCTAAGAGGGCAGACAGCTGTGTAAATCTGCACCCTCTGGGCATAGAGTGCTTACAGCAGTAAATACCTGGGTAAAACAGAGGTGCCCGAAGGGGGAATGAGCTATACCTTTGTTTGGCCTGAGATACTGCTCAGTGCAACTGAAAATCAGAGAGTTCAGGTTTTACCAAAAAAGAAACACATTTGACTTGGGGAGCATTATTCAGGATGTCATGGTACTCATTAAGTATAAATCTACAGTAATTCTATAACAGAAGCTGGAAAAAACAGTTTATAAAAAGGTGAGATTTAGAAAGAATTAAGCAACCTCCTTGGGTTTTTTGCATGGACTAATTAACAATAATTGCAATCTGCACTAATGAGGCGGGTGTTACCTAAGTGTAAGCAGCAGAAAACCAACCTCCTAAGAAATTGCCTGTCTCAACATTAGACTTTCCTCAAACTTAAAGATACACTCCATACCAGTTTAATAACCTATAAGCAACACAGGGGGAAACCACTCGCATCTTAGCCATTTAAGTCCAAATTACAAGTACATGGATGAGTTACAGAGACCTCCCTAACACTGCTCAGGATGGAAATTCTGAGAAGCTGTTGAATCTAATGATGCAACAGAGAGATTAAATTTACCTCACAGACCATTCAAATCTGGACAGAGACAGATGGAGGAAGTACATCAAATGTTCATATTTCAGGGGAAAATTTTAAACAGTGAAAACATGATTACAATATCAATTAAGAAAATATAAAATCTACTAAAGTCCAACTTCCTTAGTCCACAGAGGTTTCAAAGGCAACTGCTGAAGTATCAATGCTACAATTTAATTGTGCAGATATTCTGAATTCATATATTACAAATATTTCTACCCAGCTGCTCTGTACCCCACAAAAAAAAAAAAAAAAAAAAAAAAAAAAAAAAAAAAAAAAAAAAAAAAAAAAAAGCCAAGCTTCATTGTCTATCCACAGGACCTGGCTTCAAATCCTGGCTTCACGTCCTGGCTCCAATTCCACTCCTTTTTGAGACTCTGGGAACACAATTTAACTCCTAATGTCCCAGTCCTAATGCAGACTAATCCTGAACAAACCCTCTGATCCTATCACGATTCAACTCATAAATTATTTTGGAGCATGCAGGTGAACCTTACTACTACTTTCTGCTCATCCACTGGGATTGCAAAAAAATTCACTAAACAGTCTCCTGTCTCCTCCGAAGAGCAAGTCTTGAGGAAGCACAGAGTCACAGCCTCAGCTCTACCCAACAGCCCTTCCCCTGTCCTTGGAAAGACTTGGAACCCAGCAGACAGCATTGCCCTGCCTGCTCCATCCCCCAGGCACAAGTCTGGGCAAACCAGGAGCTGGAGCCGACGGCAGCTGACCAGAGCATAAAACAGGCCCCTGCCTTGGTCAAATATTGTTGTCTCAATCTCCCTGCTTTACACTGCAAACATAAAATCACTTTGCTTCATCCTCTGCATAGCCATGATCTGTATAATCTAATGAATGGTCCTGGTCTAGAAATCTGTAACAATTTTTGTCACTGCATTCAAAGTGATACAGAGCCAAGAAAAAGTAAGCAAAGCTCTTCTCCTATCTCTGCACTTCTTCAGCTACTCTGAATGTTAGCTCTGTAGAAGTTCATAGAGATAACACACAAACACATTAAAAACCTGTGCTTTTACCTTCTGCTTGACTTAGTCATGCTTTGGTTTCCAGCCAAATGCTCTTGCCATGTCTCTGACAACAGGATTGAAGATCCCTCTACTCTCAAAAATTATTCCCTGTGTGGGTAATTATACTTGTCACACCATACAAAAACCTTCTAAGTGCTCACTTCTACCATAATAATTTAACAAATAAAGTTAGTCAGATTTTTCTTTTTCCAAGTAGGTGTTTGTAGACAAAAATTGACTTCTACATATTAAAAACAGGGAGAAAAAAATCCCAACATTTTAGAAGAAATGTTGGAGATTTTTTAACTTACTTTGACAAAACTTATGGTCTCCTTTTTTTCTTTTTTCTGTAGTTGGGTTTTTTCCTTTTTTTTCCCAGATCTTGTCGTTTCTTGTAGTCAAATCAAAAAGAAGGAGGCAGACAGATGAAAATGGCATTTAAAACTCAAACACTTAATTATAAACCCACAAAATTTTAAACTTTCTCTTTAAAATTTCAAATGGTTAATAGTACAAAAACTCAAAGCATGAAAAGGTTGCTTTGCTCTTTTTTAAGGCAGCCCTGTATCTGGGCAAGTTACAGTCTCTTGTTAAAATTATACTCTTGAAATTAAAATATATAAACATATTTTTGAAGGCATATTCTCCTCTATTACCCAGCCTCTGAAATGCACTTTGCCTCCTTACTTTTCCTAATTTCCCTTTTATTTTCATTGCTTCTGATGTTTGACTGTAAGTTCTTCTGCTGTTTTAAGACACAAATAAAAACATTCAAATGCCACTGAAGGATAAATGTATACAGAAAAACAATCATGAGCACTATAAATTTATTACTACTAGCTGTATAACAAGATGACCTTATTTGCAATATATCATATTCATTGGCTGTTACATAGTGTCCTTTGAAATCTGTTAATTCTGCAGTATTGTCTTAATAATATCAAACTGTGTATATTACAAAGCATATATATTATCTTGTATTGAAATAGCTTCTCATTACAGCATTTCCTAACTCCTACATCCCCATTTGACAAACATTTAAACAATTTTTACCTCATATTTTAAAGTACGGCTGACAAATGCAGAAGATGGATACTTCCAGGAAAACAAGGGAATAGTAATGAGCATACTTCGTATCTATGACACTGCATTTTTCTGTTTTCATTGTTCACAGCGCTAACACAGTGCTGCCTCAAAATGCAGCTACTGGTAGATGCAAATCAGTTATAATGGCACGTTCTTCTTTTCATCTCCTCCCTTAAATCTGCGTATTTTTTAAACTAAATTCTACTTTAAATATTAACAGTATCAGAAAGCCAAACAGGAGAAGAAATCTAGGCTTTATTTTTCTGTTTCCTTATCCAGAAAAAATTGCTTCTGGCAATTGATTGATTAATTAATTAATTAATAAAATCACTTTCCTGCTATCAGTAACAGGAATAAGTGAGCTTGGTTTTCCAATCAACATGAAATTTTAAGAACAGAAAGTAGAGGGAGAGAATAAATATGAATGTCCACAAGTAATCACTGAGGTCACCTTCTGAACTACACACTGATTTTTCTGACAACAAACCTACTCTAATCTAGAATAGAAGTTGACAATAATGTTTCTGTGGTCACAATATTCCCTTGTATCAGCCAAATTAGTGTTTCTTTTATTCATAATGTCCTTGTGTTTTGCTGTCCAAAGTCACTTAGGTGAATTTACTGAATATATTTTCACAACAGTAGATCAATTGGAAAAGCTTAGGAGCATATAATTATTCCATATCATTGCATTTTACTGCTGTGATAGGACAAACTTATCCAATGTGGGGGAAAAAAAGATCCATTTCAGAGCACAGAAGGTTTATTTCTTTCTATTTCTGTCTTTTTTTCTAAATGTCCCTGGCTTTTATACTTTCATAAGTAAAATGATTCACTGCAGGAAATGAAGCGTTAGTGCAGCTTCACGACATTTTGAAGCTACAGCTGTTTCAATAACAAGAGTTTTAGCCCTGAATGTACTAGTAGCACTTGGAGCTGAAAGCATCTATTGAGTGAGGAAGGGCTTGACCCTTTGCTCAATGACTTCAAAGTTGTGAGTCATATGGCCCGAAAAGAATCCCCGAAGTCTTTAGAAATAACAGTGTAACATAACCATTGTGCTACAAATGGCTTCTGTAAAAAAGCACATCTATCATTATCCACCAAACTACATAAATGAGTCTGAAAAATTTAACCACATTTTTCAAAGGCTAAATGCAAAGAAAAAGAATGCTGCAAGCCTGGACAGCTCAGTCTCCCTGATCCAAGAGGAGTTGGTTCAGTCTCACTGCCATCTGCAGCACAGGCGGGCTCTGGGCTCTCCTCACTAGAACATAATTTGCTAACATCTACAGAAATTGCTTTGTCAAAGGAGAACAGTTAGGAATCACAATAACTAAAAACTGTACTGTTTTCCATCTTCTTCAGCAAAGATTGCTTCAATTACCAATTAGATAATATTCTTTCTTTGCCTCTTAACAAACCTTTTCCCATAGCTTCAGTGGGACTTTCCATCTCTCAGGAGCCTCAGTCAGAGTCAGTAGGCAATGAATGAGTCTCTAAAAAGGAAGGAAATACCTGCAGGTGTTGCTGATCAGCTGCACAAGAGGTAACAGCTACTGTGAGCACAATCTCATGTCCAATAAAATGAAGGTAGAAAGGGGAATATATTTTAACTACCTCCCTAAAATATAATTAAGATGGAGGCAAGAACTTCTCCATAAACAAAACCAGAGAGAACATACTAAAAAAAAAATTAGAAGAGGGAACTAGGATAAAAGTTGAGAAAATAAATGATCTAGGAAAAGATTAGTAATATTGGTTCCAGCAAAGGAAGGGGTAAATAACTGGAAAGGAGATCCTAGGGAAGAAAGGATGGGAATGAATGCTTACTCAACCCAAGAGCTGTGAACATTAGGTATTGGTCTAAACAGACAGTACCAATGTTTAGAAAAGTATTTATGTAAGAAATTAATCAACAAACATGCTTCCATCTTGGTAGTAATCTATAGTTTATGTAACATCTTTATTAGAAATCTAAACAGTTAAAAGAGATGTCTGTGGGTGGCACAGCATCACTGAGGACAGACACTGAAACAAACTGGGAAAAAAGTCCTAAATCCAAGCAATACAACAAATTCCAGCAATATAACAAAGGAAAGCCACTGTAATGAAATGCACTTTGGAAGGAGTCAATGAATTCACAAACAGCCTTGACTCCTCAGGAAAAGACATCATGCCTTTATGGTCATATAGGCAGCTCGATTAAAATCTTTTGCTCACTATTTTTGAAAAGATGGACTTTGATCTGTGAACCAACTTCCTTTCCAGTGAAGAGGCATTGGGTAACTGTATCCTGAAGTACTTTAGTTGTAAGAGAACTTTAGTAATTAATGATTCTTTTAAGACAAAGAAGGATGAATGCTAAAGAATGCAACAAAACCTTTGTCTTTAGATAGGTTTTTTAATTCAACAAATCCACACCAAAAAAAGTGATAAAGCTGAATCTGATGTGAAAAGACCTAGTTTTTCAAATAGGCCATGAATAATGAAATTTTCCCCAAAAGGACTGGCTTGCCAGACATGCAAGGACCGGATGAAACAGTCTGATGACAGCCCATCCTTAACTTTCCTGCCTGCAGCAGATTCTAAAGGGTTAAGTACATGAGGGTTTTTTCCTATTCAAAATTCTGTGCAACCTATTTCCTTACCCGGAACATCTCATGCATTGTGTTAGAGCACAGTGAAAGTATTCAGAAATTCTTGTGATTCATTCGTTTTCTGTCCCTGGTTTTAGGCTGCTGGCTAGGAAAGTGTTACTGTGGAATAACACCAGTGCTCTGATTAAAATTACTTTGGGTTTTTAATTCACCTCTTCTGGACTTAGGGTGACACAAGCTGAAGCAGAATCTGTCCTCTTCCACTTCTCACATCCTTAAAATAAATCCATGAAATATGGCTTCATCATCCTTTTCCTCAGATATAGGAACAATACTAGGTTAGATCATTAATGTCAGAGAGTTGCTAAAGCCCAAAGCAATACAATGATTTTGTCCAGCTGAGAGATCAGGTCTATTGTTCTGTAAGGATCTAAAAGATGATAAAACTTTCCATTCTGGAAGCATGCTGCTATCAAAAGTGCACCAGCTTCTTCTGATTTAAACATCCATTTGCATCTGAAAAGACCCTAAATTATATGGGTGCTCCACACGCAATGCTTCACAGTAATCAAATAACAGGAATAAGAATGACATGGATGCTTCAGTGCTACACGAGTGCTTATGGTTACTGATACCACAGAGAGTTACCTATCTGCAATTAAAAATTATTTAGAAAACTACTGCAATCCCCTATGCCCCCAGAAAAGCTGGGAATAAGCTAATACAACTGCATGGGCAGGGAAGTGTTCCATGGACAGGTAGCTTATGGCTCCATCTCAGCTCACCAAGCCTCCAACTATGATCTCTTCAATCTTGCTCCTGGGTCAGATATCCACATAAAGAATAATCTGAACTGCAGGTTCTGGCTTGGTATATTTAGAATATGCCAGGAGAAAGAAGAAACTTTCTACAGAAACAAAACTACAGGGAAAAGAAGAAGCTTTCTACAAAACCTTTCCACAGAAGATAGAATTAATTCTTTCCAGGCTTGGATTCAGGCTGATCCAACATGTCTAGCTTTGTCCCACATCTGTGCAAAGATGGAAAATTTGCTTACACTTGCCCTCAGGACAGGCAAATTGTGTATCAGAATGTTGGTTGAGCAAAATAAGGAGCTAGTGTCCAAATTTTTTCTCAAACTGCAGAAACCAAAGCTCTGAGAGATTATGGTATCTCCTTGCTGGAAGACAAAAACTATGTTCTTTAATAAAAGATGCTGTTTCAAAGAGGATTTTCTGCTACATACACACATCATTCCAATTTTGATGAAAGTCTCATAAATAAAATTAACAAAACTGTCTCTCTCCCTGGCAGGTCATTTTTTATCATACCCAAATTTCTTAACAAGTAGCAATTACCAAGCCACATTGCCTGTAAGTGCACCCAACAGTCACAGACTACAGGATGACATATTATACCCATGAATACCTCACAATTGAAATACATTTTCCCTATGGGACTACATCACTACTTGATTTAATTTTTCCTGACATTTGGCCTGGAGCTTCTTTAAAGAAATGAACTTAGGATGGCTTTGCTGACAGCAAAGGACAAACCATGGCTATATACTCAAATCCTACTTAAATCATACACACTACCCTTTTAAAACACTGATCCTGCATAAATTGTAGGACAGTCACTGGGATCTATTACTCAGAGTTCATCTTCTACTGTTTGAGGATGAGCTATAGGTCCACATAAGCAGTACAAAAGGTCCAGCATAAATCATACAACTGCAAAGGAATAAACAGTTTCACAAGTGACAAATTTATAGATGTGGAAGGAGATATGCCAACTCCTCAGAATCCCTACCAGGGTGTTTTACAGCCTCAGTAGTTCTTTCTATGAATCATCCATATTCTGGTTTGGATTGGTTTCTTTTTCCTTTCCCTCCACAATGTTCACTAAAAAAGTGGTACCTAGAAAGATTTAATTTCAAGAGAGAGAGGCAGATGGAGAACCTTACTGTGAACTGAGGGAAAAGAGATCAGTTAGGAATTAGAACACTATAGTGTTTCTAATAAATCTCCTGTCTGAAGAGCAGCCAAAACAGTCTACATTCATTCCCCAAATAGGTTATATATTTCTCTTTAACATTATGAAGCTGTTATTAATGTTATGAAGTTTTGTGTCTCTTCAAATACTAATGTCTATTTTAAGACACATTGACAAGTTCAGAGAAGGAAGTGCTCTGGCTTTGATAGAGGCACAATAATACCATCTGTGGAGTGTTTTCAATGGTTTCATGAGAGTGTCTCAATCCTGTCCCTGAGAATCAAACTGTAGCTGTGTGATCTCCACTTCTCTTGGAATCCTTGGTTTCAGTATTGAGGGGAACTAATATATCATAAGAAGGAAAACTACTTTAGTTTTTAACTGTGTAAAGCTCAAAGAAATTGCCTGTATTTTAATTACTTTACTGTCTCAAAAATACACAGAAATGGTTCCCAAAGAAAAAAGGAAAACTGTGAAAAAAATGAAAATTAAGACTGAATTAGGCCTGGCCCCAGTCTCATTCCTCTGAGGACAGTTTTCTCTGAGCTCCACATCTTCACCTCAGAGTGGTCTAACAATAAATGTTCCTCAACACAAACCCATCCAAGGCTGGAATTCCAAGACATCCTGCCTGTATCCCAACAGGAGTGGAAAGTATTTCATCCATAAGCAGACTGGTCACCCAGGAAGCAGTGAATCACTGTGACAAGTTAAAGAAAGGCAAACAGCACTGGTTGTAGACACCATTACACCAGATGCACTCTAGGTTTTGTGATCCTCCTCGGACACTTTGAAGTACTTCATCTAAAGACAAGTTTTTCAGGCATTTTATAATGTTCCACACAATTGTCTCTAAACTCAATTTTTTCTCATGCTTTTTTATTTTTCTGCCAATCCTCTTTTCTCTTTGCCCTCTAGAGCAGCTTGTCCACCGGCAGCACATAAGAACACAGGCATGGAATAACCCATTTCTGGGTTAAAAATGATTAGTTCAGGATTAACCGTGGCAACGGTTGACCAATCTTTGAATACATGAATGTTTGAATAAGTGAAAAAATGTTTAAGAGCAGCTTAAATCTGTCCCATGTATTCATGTGACAAAACAGAGAAATTGGACACTTTCAAAGGTCCACTGTTCACGTTTCTCATTCTTTCAAATGCACAACCTGTTTGTTTGTAGAAACCATGGGACAATATGCTCCAGGATTAGGCCTCAAGAATAATCTCTTTTCTTTTTCATGCATCTACAGGATTACCAATGTTCTTGTTATCAGGGTATGTTTTGTGCCCTGAGCAATCTTTTAGAACATGAAGAAACAATCCCATGCAATTGAGTTTCTTGTCACACAAACCTTGGATGAAATGTTCTCACTGAAAACATGAAATTAAGTTAATGTAAACTACTACTAAGTAAAGAGATTGAAAGGGTTCTGAGATAGAACGATTGCCTATATTAGTCATTTTTCACACAGTGTTGGTGAATTTTGTATGTTTTGGAAAAAAAAAAATTCTCCCCACCTTCAAAAACAAATGAAAAAGTTTCAATTCAATCTTTGAAAATACTTCATTTTGAAAAGGCAAAAAATGCCTTTTAAGCATTTAGGTTTGCACAAAGAACCTACTTGAATCATACCTCTCAAGAACAAATGACAGCTCCTTCCAGTTCAAATGAATTGAACTCTTTCAAAAACTTGATTCTTTTTGCTGAGGTTCTCTATTTTGCTTCTTACTCTCTATTCTGTCCCTGGCACACCTGATCCATGTCTCCCTTTGCCCATGTTACTCTCAATAATGATGATTTTCTCTCTCCAATAGTGTAACTCAAGCTCCTCATCTTTCCCTAGGTTTCTTTTGCTTGAGGCAATCAGAACTAAGACAGATTATTTTAAGACCCACATTTTTTCCTAGGTATGTAGAAGATCCTTGGTGTGACCAAAGCAAGTCTTTCAGCTCTCTGCTTCCATCTCACATATTTAGGAGAGGATGTCAGGCAAGGACAGCCCCTCCATCACAACTCTTCATGTTTGGTAGAACCACGACCTCATTAAAGAACCCAAAAGATAATATTTCTGTGTCAGATTTTAAATTCAAACATGATTTGATTTGCAAAATGGTAAGCAAATTTGTTCCTTTACAACACTGTAAACCTTCTAAATCATGTGTAAGCAGCAGAACAAACCTCTAGGTTGCTAGGGCAGAAAAAGATATTTTAGTGCCAACTCTGGTCCATTAGATTTTAATTGGCTCCAGCTGGCAGTCCCATAAACTATAATATTTTTTACCTGCAGCTGAGCAGCTGTCCATACAAAGTGAACAAAAAAAATTCCTACCCAGGAAAAAGAAGAAAATATGTTCCCTGTAACTTCTTCCTTACAGTCTACAAATACAGTACTATGTACAGCCAGTATACCTGATTAAACAGCTCCTTCAGGGTTCCTTTTTATCCAAAATCTAAATAACCACAAAAACCTTAAATTCTGCAATATATTTACACAAAGAGAATCAGTCATTCAAACACAATTTTCAAGCAATCTGTATAACACTGTGTGAGTGAGAGAGTTAAATATAACTCAGAAACTTAAAATGAACTCAGAAACAGAAATAACCAGGGTTTTTCCAACTCTCAGCCTCTGCTTTACCTGCCTGGCTAGATGCACTATGGGGCAGAGCACCTCACTGCTTCTTGGGGACAAACTCAACAGGCATTACAGCTCAGACTGGAGAATTCACCAAAGTTTTCTCACTCAGGTAAAAAGGATTTAGCCACAGAAACCATGAATTGAATTAGCTCTGCCACTACGACAATGAAGTACAATTTTAGTGAAGTACAGACAACTGTCCACATATTGCTTACTTATGTGTAACTAGAGAGGCAGATACCAATTACAAACAGTTCACAAAAATTATAGCAGCTTCATCAAATTCTTATCTCATTGTAGTAAGTCTGGAGTAACCAGCAAACCAAAGAGAGAATCCAGATTTTCACTAACAAAGAATAACCCAGATGACAGTTTGGTCTACTTGAGTCCAACTATACTATTACTTTTTCCTTTCCTTTATTTCCCTTTGAAAATTAATGAGGAGGGGAAAAAATCATCAGAATTTCAGTCTGAGGTGCAAATCAAGTCTTTTCAGCTGAAGAGTCTCACCTGTATTACTACTAACAGTGTTAGTAACAGACATGGAGCTGTCTCCTGCAATCCACCCCTGAGAGGATAGGGTGGGAGCCAGGCAAGCCTTTCAGAAACACCAGAGCATTCCCCAGGGCCACCCCTGAGCCCTCTCCCCACCACAGCAGTACAAGAACAATCCTGCTGAGGTCTGCAGGCACTGCCAAATGACCAGCACACAAAAAGCTGCAAAAATTCCCCTTTGCCAGGTGATATGCACAACACCTGTACGAGGAATGTCACCAACTCCCCTTTAAAATCCTGAAACTCAAATGGTGTTATGTTGTCTCCCTGCTGAGCACACAAGCCCATTCTCCTGCCTCCCCTTCCCCTGCTCTTGTCCCAATGCCACAAAGCTCTGCTGAACCAGGAAAACCACACTGAAACATGAACACCTGCAGGAGTGTGCAGGCCTTCAGAGCTTGAAACTTGTAAGATTTTCCCTGCTTGGGGAGCACCCAGGAGGATGTGAGGCTCAGCTGCCCACCCTGCTCAGAAATGAGCAGCCTCACACTCTGGCATCCCTCCTCCCTACACACGTGCCAGCAATAAAGCAAACAGTCAGAGCTATTTAAAAAATTACTCTAATGATGTAAACTAGACAAACATTAATAAACTCAGCAGGTTATTTCCCTACTGGAAAAACCACCATAGATCAGAACAGCTCTCACATCGGTGATTCATATTGTTATAGAAGGCCTGTGTCTGAAAATAGAAGTTCCACATGAGACTTGCATTGAAAACACCTTATCCGTCAGGATCGCCTATATTATTTCTGAAGTACAAAGAGGCCAATAAAAGAGCTGTATTAAACAGGGCCCCTGTTACCAGAGTGCTGTGATTAAATGTTTGACTTACAGTTTGCTTTATTAAACAAAGCAAACACCGTCAGCTTTCCAGCTTTCTGAACTTGGAGTCATTTTTTAACATTAGGGCTGACCCAAAACCTGCTCATGTCCTACAAGCCTGGAAACTGTACTTAATGCAACCCTGCAGGTTATATTTTATCCTACTGTAAATTGTTAGCTGCCTGATCATATAAGGGTTAATTTACTATTAGCAGAATCTCTTAAAGCTAGACAACAGAGCAACTAAAGAATCACAGGTTTTGCTCTTGATAAAGAAGGTTTATGCCAGACAGTTACTTCTCATTTTAAAAGAAACACATAACCTTATATTAAAATTTAATCAAAGAATTCACAAATTACTAATATTTTTGGGTAATGATGTCATTTCTATATGTGAACTAGTACAAATAATAATGTGCAATTCTCCAAAGAAGAACACTAAGGAACTATAGACTAACAGCCAAAAGACACCAAAGTTAAAGTACTTTCTTCCTACCTCCATACTGGAGAAAAACTTAAGCATGAAGAGAAGCCCCTTAAACACCTGTAAAAGAATCCAGATCAATGGGACTATCAGCATGTCAGTGGTGGGTGAGGCTCCCAAGCATCTACCAGCAGTGATCTACCCTTCCAAGGCTTTCTCCAAATATACTGGCCCAGCTAATCCTGACTTTGGAGTTTGATGACCATTTAAGCACCTGAGATCTCTTTCCCTACACTAACTTCTGCATATCCTATTATGAATGATTAATTCTATGCTAGAAAAAAAAAAAAAAAATATGGAAGCAGACCAAACTGCCACTCCAAACACTGCTTTTAAATCTGATGTCAGCAACTAGCACACAATGCTGAACAGCTCTAGACTGTGTTATTTCACAAGCTGGATAACTTTAGACTGCTACAACGAGATCTTTACTTACTTAGTAAAAGAATTTTTGCCTTCTGTTTCCTTTATATCTAGACAACTCAATTCAGCTGTTTAAATTCAAAAACAGAATCTTACCCTAGGCTCTACAGGGATGATGCAGGCTCAGGTTTTACTGAATGCATTGTCATGCACATTTTTCCACCCCAAAGAGAAGAGTGTGGGGAACTATGGGCGCAATACCGTCACGAGGGAGGCGCAGTGATCACCATGGAGTCAGAACGGGAAAAGAGAAAGTTTAATTTTTCTTTCAGCTTATATAGATTTTTAGAAAAGAGACCACATTGGACGATTGAGGTTCAACCTCTTCAATTCCACTGGTCTTAGAAAGTGTCCATCAATTGTCCTTTCTACAGAAAAGAATGTAAACAAGATAAAGAATTCTGAAAAACATTGCCTTGTTTACATGAAAGTGTGTGAGAAAGTTCTGACTCCAATCTTGAAGGCTGTAGCAGGGGGAAAGGGAACTTTGCACCAGAGACAGATTTTACAATAGATCAATTTGTTAAGTCACAAATGAAAATATTACATGCTGTTCCTTCTGCCTGCAACTTGTAAGTAAAAAATAAGTTTTAGGTAGGTAACTTAGCCATTTTTCCTCACTTACAGTTTAGCTGTTCTGTTCCACTGTTGACTGTGAGGCCACAAAGGATTTAAGCATGTCATTTAATCATTCTCCAAAAGACAAGCTGAACAATGTCACATCTTTATCATTGCATATGGCATCACTTACCCTGATAGCTGTAAAAGCAAGAATCACTGTTAGGCATTTAATCCTGTCAGACAGGGATATTAACCTGCTATTTTAGAAGCCATTGCCATCTGATCTGTAGTACTGACAATGATGGCTTCCCAAGGAACAATTCCTTCTGCCAAACCATTGAATGGTACAAATAGCTTTGATGGAAATGCAACTCTAGAGCTGGTCGAGAATACTTTTGATGTAAATGCAAGTTATTTCAGTAAAGACAGTGTGGGAGGAAAAACAGGCTCTTTAAAACATTCATTAGCTTCCTGTAGTACATAACAAGTTCATCTCTTTCCCTCATCTGTAAGCATATACACATATATTATTCACTTATCTGTCCCTACAAGGATAAAATCAAAGAATGACCTCATGCCACAGTTAATGTACTAGCCAGGATCTCAACCCCAAAGCACACTTCAAGGGGGAGAAGGTGAATAAACTGAGGATTTTGAGTAACAGATTACACATTTGCTTGAATAGTACTGAGCTGAGACTAAGCACAACTGCAGGAAGCAACTGGACTCTGGATCCTGGGCAGAATACAGCCAAACCAGCTGGACTCAGTTGACAATGACTCTTTTCAGACATGAGATGTTTCATTCATATTTCACACAATGGCTACATGAGTAATGAACAGATGGGTTTGCTATTTGCACCACTTAGTGGAGCATGAAATGATGCACTGACAGGTAGGAGAGAGAAGAATTCGAAGCAGGTGTTGTAGTAACACTATGACAGCATACAGTATGTCAAAATTCAGGGTGCAAAATACTTAACTAAAATGTATTCAGAGGCTCCAAAATTAGAAGCATTATTTAGTAGCTAAATTTTTTTAATTATTTTTCAAGCTCAAAGGGCAAAAATTATAATAAGCTAGGACATTTTGGAGTGAACTCTGTAACTAATCTATTCAGGCCGGTATGTCCTTCTGCACTAATGGAAGAGAAACAAGGATCATTCATATATTTGTTCCCTCCAAGCCTGACTGCTGCAGTGCACAGTGCATGGGACTGAAGGCTGGAGAGGTCTAACAGACTCCAGCTGGTGTAACAGGCAGCTGCCCAATTAGTAATGGGTTTGCTGTCTCACAGACACGTTGCTGCTCTGGAGATTGTACTCACTGATGAGAGTAAAGTTAAAAAAAAAAAAAAATCAAAAAACAAAACCCACCAAACAGCTACCACAGTTTTTACTTTCTAATCTACCCAACTATTTCACTCTCAACTGCCAGATCTAGGATTGAGTTTGTGCCATTGTATGATGGTGTCTGGGACTGGAAGCTGATTTGCCTTGTAAAGGTAGCATAAAGAAAACTAAAAGCACTGCTTTAAATCACACCAGTTTCTCTTGGATTTAAGTAAAACCATGCCAAATCTCTCTCAGAATCCAAAAAAATCAACTTCAAATTACATTTTTATATTCTTTAAAGTCTCATTAATTATTTTTTTAAAATAATTCATTTATTTAGGACTGAAGGTTTTTGATATTTTAACAAGGAATACATAGCAGATTTAATTTCTTCCTGAAATATTTTAATAAAATATTAACATTTAATTATTACTAACAAAATACAAAGTAAATTATTTTTTGTGTTATACTAAAAACAGTATAGGTTTTGCTGCAATTATCACAATGTGAATAAAATGAAATATAGCTTCTCGTCCATGAGGAAATCTGTCTTTGTATGAAAAGCTTTGCTTGGGAGCTGTGCACCTCCTCATATGTCATTTGTCCTTAGGGTTTTACCCATATTAGTTACCTTCTTGGACTTTTTCTCATAGTTTTGGATAAACACACTGCTAAAGACAATATTTTGGGATTGACACACCTTCCATTTCCACTGTGTGAATGAATAGCAGCTCCAAGGCTCAACAGCCATGCAAAGCTACTGTTAGTGAGACACAGCTTGGATCTCATGTCCCTGTTGCTTCCAAACTTTATGGTACAATAAAAAAGAGCAGCTGTTAACTCGGAAAGATGAGATGTAATTAATGAGAGCTCTAGGGCGCTGGGGTGGAACACACACATTTCCATGGAGTCTGCGCACAATCCTGCCGGAGCCCGGCGCACTGGGCTTTGTCCTCTCCAAAGAGGGCACCCGCAGGACCACCCTGCAGCCGCGGCTCACGGCCCTGCACCGAGTGAGGAAAGAGACTGCCATCTACTGAGGCAACCCACCTATTGGCAAACAGGGAGTTAATGCACTGAAGAGGGGATTCGTGGTTAAGGCAAGGAGTCTAAAGAATTCCCACAGACATCAGCTGTTCACACTAACAAAGACTTAAAAGGAAACAACAATTTCAAGTAAATTTTTTCCTTCTCTTCCCTTCCTTCCCAGCTACGTTCCCTTAGTCAACAAACTGATTTTCTAATGGGAACTATTCATTCCCTGTATACTTTTGCAATATCTAACTCCTGTAAGCCTTTTGCTCTGAAGGAGAGAGATTTCTGTGTTTGCTGTTTTGCTTCACTGAAGAAGCAAAGCAAAAAGGTGGAATATCAGAAAGAGAAAACGGAAAAGGACACTGGAGTGTTGCAAGAAGGAAGGCTTTTGTGTGCTCAGAGTTCACCAAAACATTCACATGAAGCAGTCAGTGGAAAAGATCAGAGAAAAAGCAGTAAAACATATAGTGAATAAAAGAACATTGCCACAAACAGTTCATCCCCACTGACAGAGAACTGTGTTCCTACCATTAGGATAGAGCTTAATAAGCCTGAGCACTTGAAAAGCATCTCAAAGCAAAGCTCTCAGAGCAATTGCAAATATTAAGGTTTCTTCTTGCTCCTCTTCATGATCAGCTATTAATATCCATCAGAGCCAATGATGTTCAGGATCTTGCAGGACCCAACTCTAATTGATTAAAAACCTCAAAACAATGCAATGACATATGAATTATTGCCTCCCATTTAACCAGAAAAAAACCCTAAGAAATAAAAAGATTATTTCAGAAGATGCTGCATGCTTCTACATTCCACTAAGTTCCACTAATTTTCCTGGAAACCCAGAGAGTTCCTACAGCAAACATAATGCTGAAACATTCAGTCACGAATGTCTGTATAAATATACAGTTAATTACAGAAATAGCAAGTGCTGGGAACGTTGGGTGTCCAGAACGAGAAGCAAAGTTGTGGATTTACATTAAGAAGCTAGGTGGCTTATATAAGCACCTGGTTTTAGAAGAAATAAATTCAAATTTTTTTCCATGTGATTTTTTAAATGTCATCCAGCAAGCTGATCTCAAAGCTGGAATGAGAATATATGAATTTTTATCCCTAACCAAAAATCCCATCCTATTCTTCTCATGCTGGAAAGTGAGACAAAGCAACAGGGTAATTATTTTATCCTAGGATAACTCAATTTCATTTAGCCAACTCTGCTCTGACAGAAATAAAACTTTTCTGCTTTACATCTTCCCAGGGCTTGTTACAACAAGCATTGCCACATAATTTCAGCTGACTGCACCTGTTCTTGACGATGTCACTTCCCAACTGTGCAGAGATTTGGAAATGGTTATTAAACACTCATCAAAGAATAAAAACAAAATTGAATCTAAATGGACTGTGTTACACTCCATGCAAGAGAGACAGCTGGCAGAGCTGTACTGCACTGATGGCAGAGCTGTACTGCACTGAGGCCTCCTGTCAGGCTCCACAAGGAGTGTCACCCGGCTTCACTGGGGGCATATCGGCTGTAGTGGCAGATTCCCACATTCCAGCTTATCTGCTCAAATCG
The DNA here is from genome assembly GCA_013401135.1 of Cettia cetti. Classification (NCBI taxonomy): domain Eukaryota; kingdom Metazoa; phylum Chordata; class Aves; order Passeriformes; family Sylviidae; genus Cettia; species Cettia cetti. The sequence continues at coordinate 70,145 of VZUI01056172.1, read as the reverse complement.
ATTCTCCATACACAGCACGAGACATCTTCCTTGGTTTCTTTAAAACTGGTTACTGTACTAAGTGACTGAGAAAAATTTAAGCCAGCTGGTTTGTTAAAAAAGTATCAATATCACTGTTCATTTTTTATCTTACGTTCATTCAAGTAGGACCACTCATTTTCACCCATCATTCAAGACAGAAATGCTTGAAATAATTTTCTATACTATAAACCCACCAGGAATAAACAATTAAGCTCATGAGAAAGTCCATATTTGCTTATTACAGCCAACATTTTTATTTGTTTCAATTGTCTCTTGCAAAGACACAGTGATGCCACATTCTCCCATCTCCCAGGGAGGTCCTGCCATTGCTGCTTTAAAGAGCAGTCTGGGAAGTAGGTACAAACATGATGGATCCCATTCCTACTAGCAAATTGCCTTACAGGCAAGTTTGAGAAGCCTCCAATACCCTTCTTGACTTGATTACAAAGCCATTACTGTTTTTGTCTTGCTTCAGCCATGCATATTTCCAGCCATTTCAAGCAGCATCTTGTATGGATTTGGAGCTAAAGATTCTTAGAGAGATGTGAGGACATTTTTCTGCTCAACTACTATACATTGTTGGTAAATAACTGATTTCTTTACTATCCAAACTGCTGAGCCACAAGTGGAGAGGGTGAGGGAGGAAACCTCAGGGGAATGGGTCTGATCTCATTTCTTATCAACGGTTCACTGCTGCCAAATGCAGCCATCAGAGAAAATCCAGCAAACCCTAAACACTTAAAAATGGAAAGACTGAACATCCCCCAGAGAAAAGCTAATGGGATACAGAGCTTTTCACCTCCAGGTCACAAGCTCAAATCTGGCTCCTCTCAGAAGCAACAGCACTACCAGGCTGTTCCTCAGCTGGAAGGATGCTCTTCAGGCAGCCAAGCCCTCACTGCTAGTCAGGGAGCTTTGAGAAATATCCCATTGCACAGCAGTCCTGCTTGGAGATGAGGCTGTAACTTCTGCATGCAGAATGTTCTACCATCACAGCCACAGCACATTAGTGTTGAGGATGAGGTAGAAATACACTGCCCAGGATGCTTATTTAAATTTCAACACTTTCATCTTCTGTCATGGTTGACAGTTCCCAATCCAGTGTTATGTACTAAGCTCTTTTATTCAAGATGTTTTTCTTACTGTTTCTGCTTCATATAAATGGCCTGACAAACTTGTATCAAGCCTCAGAGGGAAGGTAGTGGGAAAGAATGAAAATAAAACAGCAGCTAAACTTTTAGGCTACAAAATAGTGTTTCTTTTGTACAGTAATACTGTGGAACTGCCTCCCACACAGAGATGTCACATATATAAATGGATTAGAGAAATTACAGAAATGAGTAAGAGTCATAAGGTCTGATTTAATGGGCACTAGAACAGGACTACCGAGACTTGGAACATGTACTAATTCTAACTGAAGTCAAAATTAACATCTCCACCTGCTGTAATGGCACATGGACAGATCTTTTAGTTAGAATTTAGTGAAGCTAGTGGAAAAACAAGTGATAAATTCACTTCCAAATATCCAGATGAGTATTTAGAATCAAAAAATGTAAGGAAAAGGATTTCTGGAGGTCATAAGATCCAACGGCCTGGTGAAAGCAGGGTCAACTTCCAAGTCAGAGCAGGCTGTTGCAGGTTGTACCCAGGGAAACAGTGAGGACCCCACAACATGTCTGGACAACTGTTGCAATGCTTAACCACCAATGGCTTTCATGGTGAAAAAGGTTTTACTAATATTGAATGATATTTTTATGTTCTTTATACCAGCAAAGGATGAAGAATTTTCCTGAACTGCTGCTAGTCCCACCTCAATAGGAAGGAGAGTTTCTGATCACATCTGATGACATAGTGTATCCTCTCCATTTTCTACCTCCTCTTTAACAGGAAAAAATGCAGCAGAAAAAAAAAAGGGGGGGGGGGGGTGGGGGAAAAAAAAAAAAAATGGGTTTTTTTTACAGCTCAGAATCCATGCACTAACTGCTATGATTGTCTCCAATACCAGAAAGGAAAGTCTGTGTAAGCAGTCAACAGTCCCAGCATCAGACTTACAGATGGCGAGGCTGTCTGTGAGTATCCTATTCTCTGATGCATTTATATTTTATATATATATATTTATTTTATATATATATATCTATAAAATCCCACTAATATCTAGTCTCTGATTTTTTAAAAAAATTTCCATTCTGGAGTTCCATTCCTGTTATTCAAAAAAAAAAACCACAGAAATTATGCCTGAGAAGGTTATTTCCATAATGGCAGAATGTTTTTTGGTGACAGCACAGTTTGCTGCAGGTGATGTTATCAAACAGAAAATCCCTGCTATATTAACTTCATCACAGTAGTCCCTTGGGATACTTTACTGAAGTTTATTCTTATGATAAAACTCAAATTTAAAAATAAAAATGACCAGATCTATATTTAGCCCTCTGTTCTAGGCAGCATAAGGTGCTGTTAGAACTACGCCTCCAATATCTTCAGGAATTTGCTGCTTAGCTGTAATTGCCAGCAGAGCATGAACAAGACAAAATACAATTCTCACAAAGCATTTGATGGAATAAAAAGTGGCATTATTTTCCTCAAACTAGAATCTGTTACAGTATTAATGATTTAGACATTCAAAAGCTTTCAACTAACATTCAGATAACACAGTGGAACGTAATGTCAATATTTATAAATATACAAATACATTAAGACAATAACAAGAAGAATTCTCTTCTACTAATTGACATCTTTTCCATAAAGACAGCATGAACTCCTGTTCTCCTTGACTCTTCTCTGACACTGAGATACATGTATTCTCAGGCACATTCAATGCTACTGGGAGGAGAGGAGGGAATATTTGGGGGGGGAAAGGAGTGAACAAAAACTACTCAGAAATTGCTGAATTTCTAATGAAAACTTTTTTTTTTTTTTCCCCCCAAAACAACTGGTGATTTCACATGCTTAATTTCACAAGGAATACTGAAGAGATTTGCAGTAAGTGTTGAGGATGTGCTCTGTCAGAATTGGATCTTTTTATGAGGCAACAAGACAGACATAAAATCATTAATAATTTTTCAAAGGGTAAATTTGTTCCCAGAACACATGTCCAAGGGACTGAGCAACCAATAGAATCACAAAATAGAATAGTTTGGGCTGGAAGAGATCTTTAAGATCATCTAGTTCCAACTCCCCTGTCATAGCTAGAGGCCCCATCCAGCCCGGCCCTGAACACTGTCAGGGATGGGGCATCAACAATTTCTCTGAGCAACCTGCTCCAGTGTCTTATCACCCTCATTGTAAAGAATTTCCTCCTAATAGCTAGCCTAAACCTTTTTAACCTTTCAGTTAAAAGTGATTTCCCCTTGTCCTGTAACTACATGCCCATGTAGAAAGTTCTTCTCTAGCTCTCTTGTAGCCCCCTTCAAGTACTGGAAGGGCTTCCTGGAGCCTTCTCTTCTCTAGGCTGAACAACCCCAACACTCTCAGCCTGTCTTCATAGCAGAGAAGGTTCAGCCTTCTTGTGGTCTCCTCTGGACTGGCTCCAGCAGGTCCCTGTCCTGCCTGTGCTGGGGGCCCCAGAGCTGATGCAGCCCTGCAGGTGGGATCTCAGCAGAGCAGAGCAGAGCAGAGGGGCACAATCCCCTCCCTCACCCACTGCTCACACTGATTTGGATGCAGCCCAGGACAAATTTGGCTTTCTGGGCTGTGAGTGCACATGGCTAGCTCATGCTGAGGATCTCACAAACCAACAGACAATAATATTATACACTGATGTAGGACAGGACCTGAATGCAATGCCTTACCCAGTGGCAGTGATGACAGAAGTCAGCGAGACAGCACATAATTACCCAAGCTGGAATTGTGCCCAGATACCCAAGTTAACAACCTAGAACATACATACCACGGATCTTTAATTACACCAGTGTTCATGACCTAAGTTTTATGCATCATCTGAAGTGTGCCCCGGGAAATAAGCAAAGTCTCCAGTACACATGATTGAATGAAAAACAGTAAAGATTTTGGTGATTTCCAGGGAGAAAGGCAAAGCACTGGTTAGAACTGCAAAGATCTCCCTAGGTAAGGTAATAGGGATACAAAATCTGATTTTTTGTCACAAATGACTTTCAGCTAGCAAGATCTCTTGGAGAAAAAAAATATCCCTTTTCTTTCATCAGTCAGAGCAAGTTTGATGATGCTGCCTCTTGATTTAATGTTGCTCTACCCAGGTATAAAAGGGAATTTCAAAGCCACTCTACTATTTAAAGAAACTCTTACTGCCTTAAATCTTTTACAGAATATATTGATTGCATTACCAAGAGACCAAAAGCACTGGTTTTTAAAGAATTTCTGTTGTTACCATCTTCACCTGACTGTGATTTTCCATTTTTCATTTTCCTCTGTATTGTAATACTTTAGGAACAGTGAATTGTTAGATGCACTCCCATTGTTAAAAAAGGTTTTCTTTCATCATGTCTCCTAACAAACATGTTGAGGCACTCTTTAACATGAGTTAAATTGGTTTATGTAAAATATTGTTTACAAAATAGCTCTACCAGAGAGATTATGAAAAGCAGAACAAAACCAAGTTTTCCTTTAGCATCTACTGTAATTCATCAGTGAGCTGGCTACTTTTTTAATTGGACAGAACTTGCTTTGTTACTGCCTGTCTATTAAAACTATCCATTGCAACAGTACATATATAGCACTGAATTTACTCTCACATGAGAGCTGGGAAACAAATGGTAGGAAATAAAAAATGGCTTTAAACTGGTTTAAAACATTTTATTTTGTTTCCATTTTTTAAAATTCATTCTAACTAGGAAATTGGAAGAATCATTATTATTCATTCAGATTTACTTCTAAGACCTAGAAAGGTTTTTGGCCTCAAGACCATCCATTTTATGCATGCTAGTGTTAAGAAGGTAGCAAATCAGGCACCAGCAGAACCACAGATGCCTGTGTCAGAGCCTGAGCCCCTTCTCTGACACTGTGCTGAATTACACAGACTGCAAGGTAAAATGATGTGTTCATTTCCTTACCTTTTCCTTGTTAATGTGTCATTCTCGTTATTTTTCTCAGTATATTTTGGCTACAGCACAGACGACCAATCGGTATTTGCCTGCAAAGTCTCACTCAGAAGGTCTCAGATGTTTGGTTTTACTCAGAAATGTGACTGCATAAAGATTTCACGATTTTATTGCTTTTTTTCTTTTACTCTACTGCCCCTGTAGAGTCTCAGTGAAATCTGTTCAGTTGAATAACATGAGCAGGGCACGCTGCTTTCTGTCCCTGCTCGTCCTGCAAATCTAACTCGGTGAACAGAGGAGGAACTGGATTTTGTTCTGGCTCACACTTCGTCAGCAGGACCGTTAATGAAGTTCCAGCATTTTCACCTGCACCACCACATTAACAGAAACTTGTTTAACACTGCAGTAGTGAAGAACAAAAGTACAGAAGGAACCCACAGTGCTGCTCTGGCACTCACTTTATCCTCCAGTTCTCTTTGAAGGAAGGATTACATCCACAGCTGAAATAAACATCTCTCTTGTAAAAAAACCTCAAACCCACAATCAAAAAAAAAACCCCTCAACATATAGAATCCCTCTGTGTTAAATCCAGCTTTTCAGTAGCATTACTCTGCTGAAAAATCAAACAGGATCTCCAAATCACAGTAATTCCTCAAAAAAAGTGATTTGTTAGTTTTTAGTTGTTTGTAATTTGTGTTACTATTCAGAAATACACTCTGTTAAATAAGAAGTGGACCGTTTTTACAGTTTCTGGTTTTGCAAACAATAAATCACATGGTGGCAAATACTCTGACTGTCTTCAGGCAAAAGATATTTTAGTACAGTCTTGGGGTTTAGGGGTTTTTTCAGGTTTTTGGTTAGGGTTATTGAAGGGGTTTTTTACCCTATTGCACACCGTAGTATCAGTAACAGAGCACCTTTTTTTTTTTTTTTTTTTTTTTTTTTTTTTTTTTTTTTTTTTAATTTCAGGTCAAAAAAAACCAGGTCAAACTTCTTTTTAATTAAGATCCCAGAATACTACTAAAGTTCAAGAAGATATTTGGGGTTTTAAAAATGAATGCAGACCTAGTAGCAAATAGATTGACAAAAAGTTCTCTTATGTATGGGCAAAAGGATTGAAAAAAACCCTGAGAACTGTGAAGTCACCTATGAGCAAATGAGTTTAAGTGCTTGTACAGGCAATTAGAGCTCAAGTAAGCAACCAACAGCAACTGAATTAGTACCATAATTCCGATGCCTCTTTGGCTTTTAGGCACTTATTAGAAGCTTAGAGGTTTTGTGAGCATTTTTCCTACAGTAAGCCCTTAACATCTACAAGCAGTGTTCAAAATCCTATTCATTACCAATGCCAAGAATATGAAAGGACATTACCCAGCACACACAGGCAGGAGCCAATTCATCTAAACTCAGCATGAAAATGTGCTGTTACTATTCAAACCAGAGGGCACAACACGCAATGAGGCACTGCCTGGCCTTTGTTGCTGCAGAGTTGATCAAATTATCAAGTAATACACATCCTTACTTAAAAGAAGAGGGAAAAAAGAAGACAGTAAACTGAATTTTATGATGAATAAAAAACACAAGCTTTCTTAATGACTAGCAACTGAACTAAAATTTCATTCATTTTTCTGATTTAGGATTACTAATACACCAATGAAAAACAAGGAGAGCAGATAGCAAGCCAGTACAGGCAGTCAAAGCATGACATCTCACTGGAGATCTCTGTGAGCCATCAGGGCACAGGTAAGGGATGAGGCTCATGAACATGAACTGCCAGGAAGTCACCATGGCTCAGCTGATTTACTAATTAGACAACACCACCTGTGGTGAGTTTGAGTCCTCTAAAGTGCAAAGAAAAATGAGACTCAATTCCCAGAAAGCCCAAATACAGAAAGTCATTGGTTAGACACCAACAAAAGAACAGGAAATAGCTAAGGTAGTACCTATCCTTCCCTTGTCCTGATGCAGGACTCCTGCACAGACATTCAAGAAGCAAATTATGACGTGGGGAAAAAAGTCAGTTTTAAATAAATCCATGGATGACAAGGTCTCCAGAAGATACAAGCCTACAGAAGGTAATTCAGAATCACAACCTTCTTCTTTTTGAAAGAAGTGAACAAGTGTGAAGCCTGGCTTCTCAGCATCAAGTTAGCTCATGAATACATCTTGAATACTGACTGCAGTCTAACCACAGGGACACAGACACGCAGAGAGATCTCACAGCTAGGGCAAGTCCTCATACCAGAACAACTGAAACAGAAAAGAGTGAAAAAAATCCTCAACAGTTGAAGATTATTTTCAACCTTAATTGACAAGAACATTGTGTGTGATCTGCAATTTTATCCTGATGGACATTTCATGTAGGGAAGTTCCAATCCCAGCTCTGCTCTCGGATCCACTGGACACCACAGTCCCTTGCTTTGAGGTTACTCAAAGTTAATCTCAACTCTGCAACTGGCCTAGTAGCTCCAGCACATCACCCAAGCACCCTGCAATTCAGATAATTCACCTATGCAGTCCTTAATCAAAATATTTCTTGTATAGAAACTTTAATTTAAAGCACTGTTACGTCCTTAGATTTAGGATGATAATCATATAATTTACATTTATATGACACTTACATACATCATACATGCTCCTCTCATTGTGCCTTCATCAGGTAATCCTGGTATAAACCTACAGGGTGGCTGGGAAGTGTTTTTAACTTCTCCTTTTAGTATTACATTCATCCTGTAATAGCCTTTTACCCTGCAGGTTACTGGAGATTTTTTTCTTCTTTTCTTTCCCCGTATTTTTCTGCTCCTCATTACTTGGCAGCCCAAGAGAAGCAGGGTTTGGATTAACTTTCAGGGACTCCATGGAGGAAGTACAAAATATTAAAACTCATCCAGCCCAATATCTATTTCATTTAATGTTCACTGGAATATTTATTGGTCAAGGCACTTCGTTAAATGCAAGGGCACTTTATGTAAAAAAATAAATCTGACCAGGATAAGGACACGAGTTTGGACACACACTATACTTATAGGGAGTGGTTTTCATAACATGAACATATTTGTCTCTTACAAGCAATTACTTCAATGGCCAAAGAATACAGAAAAGTAAAGAAAGCACTTACAACAGTGAATCACATTTTGTTTTACAGTTCATTATAAAAAATTGACTCAAAAAATAAAAGAATAAACAAAGGAAAGAGGTCAGGTAAGGTAATCTAGCTGCACCGGAGGAAAATGCCCATGTTAAGTGCAGTGTTAATCAATGAAGCTTAGTGAATTTTAAAGACAAATGTTAGCAGATACTTCTTCATAAAGCAATCAAAACATGTTTTTGCAGCACCCTCTTCCCTTGACTTTACTCTCTCTTTGTTCCTTTCAGAGAGGGCTATGGAAAATGATTTGGTATAAACAGGGGATTACTTTTCTCTCTCATTGCTCATTCCCCATTTTCCCTGCTTTGACAGCACAGCCCATTATTAAAGCAATAACACAAATAAAATTCTGCTTGCTTCACAGTACACAGCAGTCACAGGTACTTTTACTTACTGAAATGGAAGTAGAAAGGGATGATCAGCAAGCCAGCTCATTTCCACATTCTATTTGATTCTCAAAAGCCAGAAGAGGGTATGAAGACAACATATCTTTTTATGTACTGCTCTGCACCCCTGTGCAGTGGGTTGGGTCAGATCAGCATCGCTCACTGTGCCAAGCCCCAGGGGCAGGAAAGGAAGGAAAGGTCGTGGCACTGCTCTCCTTTCTGTGGACCCATGCACAGAGAATGCAACAACCACGTGCCCATTCTTGGAAGCAGTCTGGCTGTTAATGCTGCCTTTGAAATTTTCTAACTTCATGTTAAGCTCCAGCTGAGCTGTAATGCTACTGCTAAGTCCTAGGAATTCAGAAAATTACTACATTTTCATAAATCATGTCATGCTCTCAAATGCTCCCTCCTGCACACAGTCCAGTCTTGAAAACAACCATCACTTTCATTTCCTAGGCTGGGTACAGTTTGTGACAGCTAAAATCTGTAAGATGTCCACATTGCACCAGATTTACACCACAAGAAATGAGAGTAGAATCCAGCCCTACAGTTTCACTCTTTGAAGTGTTTTCTGGTGTGTTTCAATTTGCCTAACTGCTTCTGATTTTGGATTGCCAGTGCCATAAAGACAGAGACAAACCAAAAAAAAAGTATTTAGAAAAATTGAAATCATAGCAAAATATCTAAACCTATATGGGGTTTCATATCACCTTCTTCTCCTTTCATCCTTATTTGATAAACAATGTCCACATTTAGGACATAGACTGTATGGTCTAAAAATGCCATACAGTTATTCTACTGATAACAAAAACTATTTTCACACAAGCAAGGTGAACAGGATTTGGCTGGGAATCCCCAGTGGAGGAAGAGGCTGAAGGCAAAGAAAACCAAAAGGAGAAACGGAACTCCCCAAGGCTCAGCATTGCTATGTCAGCATCAATGTAGGCACTGCTCTGTTTTATTTTACAGAGAGATGTGAACTTTAGCTACATTAGAAGCCAGCTCTATATACAGCTGTTCTTTGACATCTGAGGCCAGATGTTCCCAAAAAAGGCTTATTCTAGACATTGCAATCTTACCAAAATGGAAGCTGGTAATGCTAATAGCAGGAAAATGTGAGAGAAATTGCAGTGGGAAATGGTAAAGAAAAGCAAAGCTATAAGAATCAGCTCTCTGCTCCATCTATTTGATGTAGAGCTGCTGCTTAGCCATCCCAGGTTCTCTTCCAACACGTTCCTGTAGTGTAATTTCTAATTTTTTTAAATCATTTGAGTTGCAAAGACCCAACTTGATTGTTTCTCTACAATAAGTACCATTTTTTCTGATTATCACTGATGTTCTGACAGCAAGAAAGAAAAAGGCATTAACTCCTGTCAGAACTGCACTTTCAGAGTTGGCCTCAATATTTGTTTTCTGCTTCTCACTTGTCCTCTCCATTTCAATTTTGGTCACTTGCATATTCAGCAACATGCTTTACAAAGTGTTGTGTCCCCCACTGCTTCCTAACCAAGCTTTGACAGTGTTCATTGCTAATCCAAGAGTTTGCACAAGTCATAGCACAAGGTCAAGTATAATTATCTTCTCCACTTTTCTCCCACTCCCTAAAGGCACTAATAGCTTCAGGGAATTAAATACACGATCAAAAATGAGAACTCTGCTCCTAATAATTGACCTGCATTTTCAGAAGCATTAGAGGGGGAATGTCAGGGTCTCAGGTGCAGCAGAATAAAGATATTAGCACCTGCTGTCACGTGCGGGGCCTCCTTACTCCATTCATACTGTTTGGAGCTCACACAAATTAGCCAGACAGCATTTCTCTAGTTTTACATCAGAGGCTGTGAGAAGTTTAGGCTACATACCAGATACAAAATTATGCCCAGCTGAGCTTTCATTTAACATGAATTTTTCAGTCCAACATTGTTCCAAATACTCTATTTCATCTTTCTCCACATATGTGCAATTCCTTGTCTTCCTTGCACATTATTCTGCTTACAGAGAAAATAACAAGTCATTTAAGTTCACTGAATACCTTAAAGAAGGAAGAAAGACAAAGCCAATATTCACATTTTCTCGTGGTTTAAATAAAGAGAAAATTACAGGACAACACAGAGAGAAGAAGTAGGAAGAAATTAAGCAAAGACCAGATTTTCAAGATTAGGAGTTTCCTTGTTTGCTCCAGAAGCAAGTAAGGTTCCACCAGAAGCATGCTATAATCTTTTTCACAATTCTAGGATTAGAATTAAAAGAGTAGCAGCATGTATTAAGGACAGCAAGTCATTCTTTTTAGTAAAAATTAAGGGACACAAGAACCCCTAAAAAGGCCCTGCAAGCTAAAATTCAGAAAAACATCTTGTATGTTATCTACAACCATGAAATGTGGTCTCTCTAGGATATCTCCTCATAAATACTGGCAAATTAGATAAATCTAACAAATTTTCTCCAGATCTGCTGCTGACATATTCTGCCACAGATCCCCTTCTCCTCATCACAGTGGAAGAGCATGCACCCAGCACGCAAACTCAACATTTTCACAGCAGCAGGCTCATCTCCACGGGGACCATCATAAAGCTCTGACACATCATTCTTATCATTGAACTCCCTGCATTGGCTTTCATTCAAGGACACCTTCCTTGGCCTCTGCAGTACGCCTTTGCATAGCCTACGTTTCCACTGCTTGTCTCACTCCAGTAGGCTTGAACACACCAGTATCAGCAACATCAAATAGCTTTTTGTCCTGTCACCTACAACTCTGACACATCCAGCCCTAGAAATGCTGTCTCAGGACCAGCTCAAAAGGTTCCTCTGTCAAATCTATTTCTCTTAGATGTTAACAGTTAACTGTGGCCAGACACTATCTCCCCTTGCTTACCCTTAAGGACTGATTTCTGCCTAGTCAACAATGGGCCACATCATGGTTGTCATCATAACTTTCCATCCCTTCACAAGTTTTGAGATATCTTATTTTGATCAAGACCACAAGCTCCCTGAAACATCATTTCTCATTTACCACTATGTGTTTGCACAGTTCTTGGAGCACCACGGACCACATCTGACTAAGAGTGCCCAGTACAACTAGAGTATAAATATAACCAGTTTTCAGTTCCTGTTCATATTAAGAGTACCAGATAAAATAAACACCGTACGAGTCTTCTTTATAATCAGTAATTGAGTGTGTATTTTCTATTCTCCTCAATTCTCAGGTAACCACTCTGAATGACTCTGTCCATGCTGAAGACAGAATTCCTGCTATCTTACTCTTTTCTGCTTTGGGAGGTTTGTCTCATGCAGGCTTAGGATGACCAGCACTCCTCACTCTGTTCTGTAAGTAAAAAAAGGCACACCACTGCCCTCTCTGATCTCTCTGTAGAGCCTCCACCCAGGTGTCCCCAGGAAGGAAAAACAAAACAGTAAAATCTCTGTTGGGAAGAGCAGACACGAAGAGTTGCTGCAGAGGGACTGGCACTGCAGAGGGGTGGGGTACAGGAAGGGGAGGGAGGTAAGTGCTCTTCTCCCACACACACTAAGAAAACCTTAGCAGAGCAGAAGAGACTCAACAAATATTCATTTGCAAAACAGAGAAATTGCTGGACCAAGCCTGCCACAACCCACACAGCCAGGAGCCCAGAGAAGCATCTGCAGACAGAAGCCTGGGCATCAGTGTTGCCATCAGCAGCTGTTTTGCACAGCTTTTACTCACAATGTGCTTTGCCTGGGATGGGCTATTAGTCCCTTCCCTTTGCAGTCCCCTGGGATACCCAGGGCACTGGTGTGGAAAGAGTTAAGATAAGAAAAGCCATCAAAGCTACAGGGACTCTTTCAAATTGCTTCTTGTGGGGCAAAACACAAATGTTAAAATACACATTAATTTTCTTCCCCATAGCAGGAGCTTTGCAGATATTGACAACTCTCTCAGGATGAAGCTTACAGCAGCTGCATTAATTTATACTATTGAGCTATAATGCTTTTAATTTATTTTCTAATTTGCTTCACATCCCCAAATTCCCTAAACTGTTTCTGTCTGTTTAATATGAAGGTTAGCCAAGGCTCCACCAGATAAATCCACCTTAAGGCTATCAGAAACCTTTTGTAAAGTAAAAGCATTCTCCTTCCAAAGAGGCCTTTCTTCTGTTCATGAAAAGACTATTAATAACACAATTATTCCTGTTGAAAGAAAAGGCCATAATTAATAGACTCAAGAGCAAAACATCCATCCTACAGGAAAACAGACTTTCTGTTCCTGGAGGCAATATTTTAAATCCAGAGTACTCCTTTGGATTTAGAAGCTGCTAAATCTAGAGAATAATGGAAAATAATAGATACAGATTTAAAAAAAAAAAAAAAAAGTTGCAGATTCCATGAATAGCTCAGAACTGAAAGCAGAAAATTAGAGGCTACAATTCCTATTTCCCAGCAGTCAACTAGACTTACCTTCCACACCATGACTTGAACTAAATGATCTGCAAATATATTTTACACGTTATACCAAAGCTCAGTATTTTAAGTATATATTTTTAAGGACACAGCTACTTCAGAAGTATTTCTCTTATTTGTAACCTCATTCTGTTAGCTGGTAGCTGAACAAAATATTAACAAGCTTTCTGTACAGTGCTAGAGGAAAAGCGCATGGAAAAGGACGAGATAAATGAAGAGCAGAAGGCAGAGTGATACCAGAATTTTTTGAAAGCTAGTGGTCTCCAAACCTTCAAAGCTATTAGCTGATCAGCATCACTCTGTACCAGTGATAACCTACCCAATCTCAGCTGTGCTTGAGGAGAAACAGTTCGAGTCTACTCCACACCTCACCCCTTGTAAAACACGCATTTGCTGGAATTGAGTCCCGTCTTGATTTAAAGTGAACCTAATTAAATAGGATGCATGCAGGGAGACAGAGAGACTCATTGACTGGGTAAAGAGTAGCAGCCTGGAGCTGTAGTGATAAAAGTGAAGTACCAGGGGTGTCACCCTTACCAGCTGTAAGTTCATTTCCATTTGTAATATTTCATTGGCATGACAGTGCTCATCTCTTGTGCTTCTAATCAGCTGCACATGTCTGGGGGGCTGTCGTGTGTCCATTTGTCACCACTGTCCTCTCATTCACACACATAGACAAGCCAGCATCTCTGCTTTTTAGCCATGTTAATCATAGTGTGGGCTTGGTGGTTTTGGTTTGGGTTTTTTGGTTTTTGGCTTTTTGGGGGGGTGGAGGAGGTGTCCCTTCTCACCCCCTCCCCCTGCCATATTCCCATATACCTTTGGCACTGGAGAAAAGATCTCTCTTCCATTTTCTCCCCTGTGATGATTTACCTTTGCCCTGTTACCCTGTGCAATGTTTGGTTATCCCACTTCCTACGTGCTCATACTGATTACTACGTGCTCATACTAATAAATACTAAGTATCACAGTTGAGAAGCTACTGTCTTTTTATCTTAACTGTGTTGCTGGAGGAGATTTCTTCAGAGCAGACAATGATTCAGCATCTTTCTTTATCAAAATCTCACTTGAGTGAATGGTGCCTCTCTGCCTGAGCGCCCGTTGGGTGTCGTGTGTCACCCAACACTCACTGAATTTGAACAGTGCAAAGTCACATTACAAACACCACAACTCCCTCCAAGTAAAATGCATAAACCAGGACAAAACACTTCAATATGTTGCAAAAATAAAGTTGCTGTTTCTGACAAGTGTGACCTTTAAGTGTTCAGTGTACAGGGCCAAAAAAGGATATTTTGCTGTCACCTTTACAATAAAAGATTTCTATTATGTACTACAGAGTGTCCAATTGCACAGCTTTTGGTGGTGAAACTGCTGTGTCAGTATGGTTAATTGTACAGAAACACATGCCCACATATAGACTTATACAGAAGTATACTAAAGGATGCTGTAGCATATGATATTTTAAAGTAAATTATGCAGTTACCTATTTCATTACTATACTACAGTACTATCCCATCAAAACTAAATCAACACAGAGAACTGCATGAATAATTCTGGGATGACAGAAACTAATACACAATCTGAGAGTTGAGGAGGCCTTCTTACAAATTTGATTTTAGTGTATACTTTGTGAGAACTAGTTGTTTCATAATTATAAAGTGCTTTGCATATAAAAACCAGCAGCTGTAGATATTTTTAGTCTTTTTCTACAGCAATGAATCAAAAAAACTACTACTGGGTCTGGTCTTGGTTTGGTTGCACCGAAAATTCATGCTTCACTTGCAAAATCTCAAACGACAACAGCTATCATTAAAATCTGCTTATTCTTTGTGTTGTTTCAGGCTTAATGCACATCCTCTAAAGTGACAGGCTACACAGGCACCCTTCAGGGAAAAATCTGCAGAGCATTATTACATTTGGATAGCCAGGCCTAAGGTGAAAATACTCATCAGTATAAGCTTGTTAGCTTATCAATCTGCTACCAGTTATGACAAGGCTAAAACAGCTCCTTAGAGGAGTTCAAAACATATACCATCAACTCAGGGGACAGCATCTGTCATAGGAAAGGGTAGGTGAAACACATTTTGCATTAATTCAGCACACAGTCCCCACAGAATTCCTTGGCAGAAGCTATCCTGCCACCGCCCCAGGGGGCAAAGAGGCAAAACAAGCCTCTCAGGCTTGTCCTGTGCCCTCCATTTCACAGCACAGACACATATCTGCCATTGACCTCTCCATGCACCTCAACAGCCAGTTGTTGCAACACAGATCTGTGCAGCAGAGCAGCAACGGCACTTAAGGAGACACATGGCCGTTGCCTATGCCTTACATCTGGCAATTCTACCCTTTGCATTTCCAAACACAAACCTTTAAGCCTTTTCCCAAAGCTCCTGGCTATCCCTGTCCTGAAGGATATCCACATTTTCCACTTGCTAGCACAGGCAAGCCAAGCTTTTACAGTTCATGTGCTCTCTGTCACAGATCTTTTCAGAATTCTGTCTTTTATTAGCCATCTGTGATATTTGCCACAAGGAGGAAAAGGAGGGAAAATACCCACCAATCTGTCCCTGCTAAATTAATTCCTGTAGATTTCTTCTTTCTTGGACCTTAGTGAATTTATATACACATAAATAAAGAGAGCGCCGTTGTTAACCCTCAATAAAAGAATGAGTCTCTTTTATCTTTCACCCATGGATTGGCAAGACATTCTGATGTCACTAGTTTTCCCACTTCCAATATGAGTGCAACTGACTGCATTGAGGTCAGAGCTTAGCTCACCTCAGCTACATTTAAGACAACAGAGCTCCTTCAGCTGGCAAAAAAAGACAGAAAGCAACACCGAGGAGAACGAAAAAATCTTTCATTTTGTATTCTAATTTTTGGTCATTGGAAGCTGCTTCTCTATGGTGATGCTAATTTGTTTTTTAAAAATGAGACTCCCCCCTGGGATGAAAATCTCCTCAGAGGTCTCCGGCCTTTTGTTTCAAATTCCTTGTGAAGTCCTTAGGGTTGAAAATGCAGCTGCTTCTTAATACATTCAATTTTCCATGTGTTAGGGTCAGTAATCCAGTCCTGTGCAGAGAAGGAGCTTCCAGTTGGCTCTGAGCTTCCATGACGACAAGCAGGGAGATAAACATTATGGAGACACACAGAGCCCCCAACAGCAGTACCTCACAAAAACACTACCCAGCCTGCCTTTCCTTCTCTTCTTTTTTCTTTAAAGAAATCATCAGTGAATATGTGCCTTGTGATTATGCCCCTACAAGAAGCCATCTGACAAACCATAATTAAAAACCATCCGAAAAATCATTCACTGCATTTTTTAACATCTGCTTATAAATCTCTTTTAGATTTTTCTACCTATTTTGGGTAGAACACACAAAGGGAGAAGCATTCATCTCACGCCACTTTATCTTTGAAGTGCTGATAAGAGGACCTAAAAATGCTAATACATTTGGAAATTCCCCACAGAGCCATAATGAACAGATTTCTATAAACCTCAGTATTCTGCCAGTGTCTGGGGTGAGAGTATTCTTCAGTAAAAGCAGTTTTCCACCTCATCCACGCTGCATACCTCAGACAACAAGCAAATAGAAGAGCAACAAAATCTACATTTGCTCTCCCTTTCTGCATGTCTGTATTAAGAGTTTATATGTTTAAATTCATGAAGCCCACCTTGAATTGTCCAGCTGCCATGCTACTGGGCAGGGGAGTTAAAAACCAAGAGCTAAATTAACTTCAGCTCAGTACAGTGCAGTGGCCCAAACCAAAACAAATGTGAGAGAAAGTGGCTCAGTCTAACCTGAGGGCAGCTTGTGACTCCCTAGCAACCACAAGCAGCAGATGGGCTTTTTCCTCTCCCTCTCTTACAAAGGGTAGCAAAGTTGACTAGTGATTAAAGCTGCTGGGAAACAGGAACCTGGACCACTGAGCAAGATGCATATTATCCAAGAAGAATCTTGTTCCTCTACAGATTCCTCATGGTTATGCCTGTAAAACAGAGAACATGCTATCCTCCAATCTTTCCAAAATACCAGGAGGTTCCTAGACATAAGGTAGATATATACAATTTTTTTGGAGGAAAAAGGCACAGGCAGGAGAGAGCTTAATGTTCTCAAGGAAACACAATACTAACAACTACACTTGCATGGTAACAAAACCAACAAAAAGTTGGAAATTAAATGGCATTTTTCATCAAGAGATGACAAACCATTGTTCAATGGATCTCTGCCTCATCTTTAAACGAGGACAAAAGATTTGCCAAGGCCATCTACTAAGTGAAAACTAAGACTAGAGAACCTGACTCTGTTACTAGGAACCAACCATCCTAGGAGAAAGGACTTTGTTCATGTGACCATACTTGACTTAGACTTTAATACATTTAATTGCCTTCCTAAAATTCTGATGTGCATAAGGCAATATTTCAGATTGGAGTGGAAGCTGAATTAATATAATAAAACAATTTTAAACACACACACCTTTTGCACCAAAGGATTTCCTACTGTTTAAGATACCTTACTTGCAACGTCAAGAAAATGAGGTGGCAGAGAGATATAGCATCAATGTAACTGCTGTGAAAATGTTTGAAAGTGATGGAAGAAAGGTGTCCAAGAAGTCTAAGACAAACTTGCATCCATTACAGGACTGTGTGATTTTAGTAATGCACATACTGGCACGACACATATAGGCACAGTGCATAAGCTGCAGATAAAGAACTTGTGTTGATTCTACCTGAGATCTTTTAATCACAAAGCCTTTAAGTTGAACAGAACCTAATCCATGAGGTTAAATTTTACTTGTATTTAATGGCATATTTTTGTGCTTATCTTGTACTACTTGCTTGCTTTATTGTGTTTTGTGCCTAAATATTTCTGCCCAGCCAAAAGTTGCTTATATTGATAGGTTTATTTAATTATTTTTTCAAGTAAAAGAATTGGAGAAGTCAGTACTAAGATAAAATTCAACTCATTTACATGAGACAATTTTGCACAAACACTGAAGCACTGAGAGACTGAAAAAAATATTCTTTTCCAGGTTCTGAGCTGGTCATCACCTTTCTAGCTCACATGGAGTTCAACAGCCTTTCCTACAGAATCATTGGGATCATTATTGGCTAAGCTCTGCTTTGTTTGAGGATGCAGAATAGGGTGTAAGAAGAAGAAAATAATATTTAAACACTAAAATTTAAGTGCTGACTGTGACAACATTTTCCAAGTTCTGCTAGTGTGTGTTCCAAAGCACAGTGCATTGACCATTTCTACTATGACTGATAGAGCATTTTAGGAGCAATGAGATCAGGGTAGCTTGGCACTCAAAAATCTCTAGCCCTGAGTTCCTGCCCCTCTGGTACTAATTACTGACAGGGATAGATACAACAAAGATCTACCTAGAAGTCATTTGGGTACACAAGAGAAAAGACTAATTCATAAAAAGAATAAACAAATCCATTTGTTTCAACTTCTCTTAATCTATTTTAGGTGTATTTTGAGATGATATACCTATAAATGCCTGAGCAAGGAGATAGGCACACAGGATGTTTGCTGATTCAGGCTTCTGCACAGCCAGGCTGCATTACCTCTACTGCATTAAAGCCTTACACAACTGCATAAATGGCCTTGGGATTAGGTCCTATGGGAAGTGAAAACAAAAGTAACATACTTGAGTGCAAACTAAATCAATAATGGTGAAGCTTTTTATTCCTCTCAGTCAAGAGTCAAATGAAAGACAATCAATACAATTATTGTAACTTCTTTCTGAAAATGCAACAGATAATCTATTTGGCGGAGTCAGAGGAACCCAAAGCACAGTGTGAAGGATCAGCCCTCTTCACTGTGAGAACAGCAAAGGATGCTCAGTGCTTTTCTAGACAGTTCTGCCAAACTCACAGGAAATAGAAACAAATTCCAGGTTAGTGCCATTATCATCAGTGGATACTTTCTAAAAGAGACTGAATTCTCCATATCATTTAAATCTGCATGCCAAACTCATGTGTACAAAGCTCAAAACAGATTTTTTGCAGAGTAAAACTTTCATCAATAATTGTTTTTTGCTGCAGGACAGGAAATGTTCAACAACCCAGTTTTTCCATTCACATTCACAACACCTTCGATTTCTTCAACACCTCCCATTTTTTTCAATTTGCACCTACAGCCACCCATGCAGAATTCCCTTAGCACCACTGGCAGCTGCACTAACAAGAACTGAGCATCTCACATTATTAGACCTTTTTTGTGCTACAGGTCCTTTATAAAGACTAAATAGCCTACAAGCCAGACACAGCAATGAAATGTAAACAACCTTGGTACAGAGAGGGGAAAAAAAACCACTGAAAAAGGAACTAAAGAGGAAATCCAGGAGTTTTGAGCAGTCTTTAAAACTGATGACAAGCACAGCAGCTTTGCAGCAGGAATGCTTTTATTTGAAGGCATTTCTCTTAGAAGCAGTTTTCCAAGTATAAGAACCACACATATTTCTCCTACAAAGATTTATCTTGCTAGTCCCAGCCTAGCCAATTGTCCTGACAGCTCTGCAGTATTCAGAGCTGAAAGCATCAATTTAGAAATATCAGCTATGATGTCCCTGCCAGAGAGATTTGCACCTTTTTGTCTTCCTTACAGGTGACTCAGTTTTAGTCTTTCACCTCTCTGTCTAGTACATACAATAATAATGGCAGCAGGAGAATGATTCTTCTGACAGGCTGTCCCAGTATCTTCCTCTTCAGTGCTCCTGCATTACTTTCCAAAAATGTCTTTTTGCTTGCTTCCAATAGGATCGTTGCTATGGCCCCTCTATAGTTTCTTTTTGGCTCTATCAAAAGGTAGATTTCCCAAAACCATTTTCTGAAGGACTCTGAGGAGATCACTTCATCCCAATGGCACAGACTTTTGTTCAAACCAATTCCTCTTCCTCTTTTTGCTAGAAGTTGCACAGAACAAGTTTTATTTGGGAAATTGAAATAACTGAAAGCAACAGGGAAAATGCAAAGCTTCTTGGCAAAGGAGTTAATTCTGAATTCAGTTATGCATGTACTTGCATTCATTATTCCCAGGCTTTCACTGTCATTCACAACTCTCAGTTACAATTCTTTTTATTAATATAGAGGAGGAAACACTTATCCAGTAGATTCTGGTCCTGCAGTGAAACATGCATCTCCTGCTTTGCTAGAAGGTCTTCTACTGACCAGACCATTAAAAAGATTGGAACAGAGGTACTCTATAACACTTCCACTGCCCATATAAGGGGCAGTAAGTATTTAGGTATTTACAACTCAAAAAGAAAAAAAAAATAAAGATGAGAGGGAAAATAAGCAGTACAAGAAGTAAATACTAGGACCTAAGTCCGTTTATGGGGCTAAAAGACTTGCCCATAATAGCACAGGAAATCTGTGGAAGATAAATAAGTCTCAGTCTCTCAAGTCTAAGTCTCATTTCATTGGCACAAGGTAGTCTTCCCTCTCTATGAACAGCACAGCTTCTATATTTTCAGTAACAAACAACTATAATAATTCATAATCTATTTTAATATCTTAAACTACCACCTCTAAAAACAGCCTGGAGTACTATATTGGTTTGAAGAGCAGTGTAAACAGAAACGAATACATCATTTTGGACAAGAGTTATGCCATAGACAGTGGTATAAATCTAAATCCATCAAAACAAAAAAAGTACATGAGAGTATTCAGGAAGACTTCCTGGTACACATACATTTTTCATTTGCTCACTATTTTTCAAGATCAGAAGTTTGTAGAATCCCTAATGCTCCAGGATATCATTATTAGAGATAGTCCAGGCTTTGTCTTCATCCTTCTACTATTTTTAAAATAATATTATTAATGAGGAACAGTGTGCAATTTTGTGCTTGGAAACAGATGAAATCAAAAGTGTGTGTTCCTGTGCTTTAATATGCAATTGGAACAAACCTGGGATTTAGTCACACAGTGCAGCATCAGCTGTTATATTTGTTATAGGAATCTTTCTCCCAAGAATTCAACTGGCTGTTTGATTCTGGATATGTAAGGGATTTATCATGGGCCAAAATTTTGACTTTGTGAAGCACACCTCAAAGTCTCCTCTCCAATGCCAGGTCTATTTCTGAATACAGTGAGGTGGGGTTGTTTTGTTTTGTTTTGAATAAGCTAAACCAAGGTGATTTAATCATTTATACTTTAGTAATAATAAATTAAAAAAATAAAAAATGGGCTGGAATCTCATCAAATATAGAAATAGAATTGTGTGTGGAATTTTATCTTGAACTCAGAGTAAAATTCCACAGATTCTCCGTGCTGAACACTTTTCATGGACTATACCAATACATCTGACTTCCCTGAAATACAAGAAACAAGATAATACAAGAAGAAGGTAGGTATCAGACTCACACAATCTACACATTTTTGAGTACATCCAAATGTTTTCCTTTATTTTAAACTGGAGAGGAGTTATGCCTTATGCTATTTTGCTTAATTAATAAAAACACATTTTGAGACAATAAAAAGATGCACAATGTCAACTTGTATTCTAAAATTGATACAATTAAGTAATTAATTAATGCAATCATAATTCTCATCAGAAAACATTTCATTGTTGTTTTCTCTAAAACTTCAGTGTGAAGGTCTCAATGTGGATAGGGCCTTCTCTACCATAAAGTCATCTTATGCTTTTTGTAAACAAATACAAGAATCCATCCAAAATGGCAAAAGCAAATAGCACTCCCTAAAGTCACAGACAAAATAGGAAGAGAATGTAGGAAAGTTTGTGTAATATAGAACTAGAAAATATTTGCCAATATTTTACTGATCAAATTTACCTGTATCAACATATTAACACAGCTGAAAACATTTAAACCACTTTTTAACAGCCTGTATTAGCACAGTTCTGGTTGCCCAAGCAGCACTTCTATGTGTTGTATTATTTAAAAGTTGTTTTAAACTGGAGAGCTCTCACAGAGGGTAACAAAATGTCCTCAGTGCTGGAGGAGCTCACCTACAAGGAAACTGCAAAGGAAGCAAAACCTATGAGCTGCAGAGAAGAGAAGGAAACCTCAATGGAGTTATGACAAACTAGGTAGAAAGTAAAAAGGAATCAAGGGAAGGATTTAGGTACACCCAAAATTTAGTGCAAAAGGAGAAACCATTTGAATAGCCAGAAAGTATATCAAGATCTCCCTATAAAAATGGCAGCAGAAGTGACTCCTCAGATACTTTAAAGTATTGTTCTGTTCTGAAGAGTTTCAAAATAGAATGACACCTTCTTTTCCAAGCATCTGTTCCTTGCAAGATACCTGAACAAAACAAAACATTACTACGTTCATTCTTTATAACCTTGTTCTCACTGCACAGTTCTATCACCTTCAGTGAGTGAGGTCACTAAAGGCATAATCTAAAAAAAAAGTAGATTTTTCTTTTATGATGACAGTCAACGAACCTTCTGCCACAAGCAGCTTATCTCTTACTGGAAATAGATTTAAGCACACACACAGAAAAAGAAGGTTCATAACTTAATTCTCACCATTCAAAATTGAGTTTATGGGTCTGGCAGAAAAAAAGAAAAAAAAGAAAATGTTGCCGCCCTGTGTTTCAGCCTTCTGGTTTGGAGTCAGAGTTTCTCACGGATTTTCATGTAAACAAGGCAATGTTTTCACAATTCTCTATATCATTTACACTCTTCTCTTTAAGAGGGACAATTGATGGATGCTTTCTCAGACCAGTGGAATCGAAGAGGTTGAACCTCAGTCTTCCACTGTGGTCTCATTTAGGAAATCTATATAAACTGAAAGTGAAAATTAAACTCTTTCTTTTCCCACCTCGACTCGGCTGTGGTGTCTGCCTCTCTCTTGTAACGGTAGTGCGTCAGGAAAGCAGTTTTCCACTGGCAAACTTAAAATATTGACAAGTTGCAACTATAGAACCCCAGGATTTACCAACAAAGGCATTATTTGAGAGAGCAATTTAGAACTAAACAGAACTCAAAAGTAACATACAACATTAGAGCAAAGAACATCAAGAAATCACAGTGCCCAGCCAGTATCTTCAACAGTATGAAAGCAGTTGCAGCAAGGAGTGCATGAGGAACCAAAACCACCTGCATTCATGACAACCAGTCCTTTCAATGCAGTCACAACAAATATCCAGGCATGTTATACCTATACATAATTAAGATGACAGTATTATTATATATTTTTTAAAAAACCAAAGCTTTGCTTTATGATATTTGTTTGTGCCTGAAAGCAAGAATACCAATCTGTAAATAATTTCTAGAATAATATTTTAAGCAGGGTGTGATTTTTTTAAACAGATTTATGGTGCACAGTAGGTAACCATAAAAGAACAATTTCTTCTCATATTAAGAGTTTCCAGTAGAATTTTGATGATGTAAATTTAAAACATTAAGAATATGAGAAAAATCTCAGTTTCTTTTAATTTGAAGGAAGTTTATTCATATAAATTCAATAATCTGCTTTTATATTGAGTAAGTATCAGGCATCATATTCCACAATTAATGCTCTGTTCAAATCAGCCATTTAAGAGTTATTCATTCTGAACTGGAACTGGAGATTCCATTTTGAGTCCCAAAAATGTTTTCATACATGAAAAAATTAGGAAAAAATCCAAAGGCAAGCAAAACAAACAAAAAAACAAACTACCCAGAAATGTTAGGCTCCTAACCCCTCAAAGTACTGATTCTCTTGCCACATTACAAACGAAATTAAGAGGGAGCAGGTGTTGATGGTGTTGTTAACACGCTTAAAATTTTGTCTCAATGCCACTATCAGCATAACCATTAATATAAACCCAAGTGTGCATTTTTAGTAACCTAAAGTGGAGTCAGGGCTTTCCCAAAGATTCTGATGAATCTATTCCTGGAGTACAGGAATTAATAAATTAAATTAAAAGCCACTGCTATTTAGTTTTGCGGCCAGAACTTATGGGCAATCATTTCTATGGGGATTTGGGGGTTTTTTTTTTGGGGGGGGGGGGGGGGGGGGGGGGGGGGTTGGTGTTTTTCTGGTTTTGTGTGGTGTTTGGGTTTTTTTTTTTTAATTTATTATTCTTACTGTTTTTTATTATTGCTACTGATTATCTGATCCCAAAAGAGGGAGCATGTAGAGAGGAGAATGAAGAGAAATGTATGGGTAGACAATTATACTCCATCAGATGTACTTGAAATCAATCATGATGCAGTGTACTCAGGCTGGTTTCCCGAGTTTTCTGTCTCTATGAAGTGTTCAATGTGAAACCTCAGTAATGATCCAGCTTTCTACACATTGATTTTTAACAGTGTTGTCATTTCAGCCAATAGAACTCAAGTAAAGACTAAAATGTTTTCTTTTATTTGGGAGCTAACAAGTGAATGTAGGAATTTCTGCAGAAATAAGGTAAAGAAAATAAAAGGGATGGTTGCAGGGAGAGGAAAGATGATCAGAAAAAGGAAAAGGCAGTATTTTGGGTTTTATTAATGAATGAGGTTTGTAAATGTTGCAAATTTTATTTGTGGTTTTTGTACATATGAAGCATTCTCCAGGTAGATAGTAATTACTAATGTCATCACTCAGAATATTTCTATGTCTGTTCACCAGCTGCATAAAGTTCATCCACTGGATTCCAATAAAGGACAATAGTATGTTTGTTTATGGCTCGACTGTACAATAAAATTAGGTAAGTTTTACTAAATTGAAAATGGGGAAAATAGTATTTATTTTTCATGAAAGACTTTCTGTAAATATCTCTAACGTTTATTCGTACTCACTAGCAGTTTGGACAACAGAGTGTACCAACCACCGGCAAATAATATGTGTGATAACTCACCCATTTAATCTTTTTATATTCAAAAAATCCTAATACAAAGCATGAAGAGTAGTAGGCAAAATCAATTTAAAACATTTCCAGTTTAAGGTACCATAAGTAACTCTACATGTAAGTTAAAGACTTAAAAAGAAAATGTTGCTATTGAACCACTAGTGGTTTTACACCAAAAGCAATCATTTTTGGGAGAAGATGATTCCACTTCAGCAACTGAGTTAGTTTTACCATTTGAATAACCAATAAACTCAAACTGCGTCAACATGTCAATCCAACAACTAAAATTCCTCAGGAAACTCCCCACTCTAGTGAGAGCTTTGCCAGTGCAATGGATGATATTCTGACAATTTTCCAAGTCTGAAGTTCCAGAATTACAGAACACATTTTATATCCAGAAGGTTTTCAGGATCAGATCTTCACTTTCAAGTGCAAACACCCAGAAACTCTGCACATTTTACTTGTAAAGATCATTGAACTCAACAGTAATATGATTACTAGAGAACACTTTTTACATTGGCATAACATGAGACCAACTTTATATTTGAAGGGTCAAATGTCAGGACATCAATGTCAGCCATGTAATCCAAATCTAAACAACACAGTTACTTCATTTGAGTTCACAAATAATATTAATTTTTATTTTACACAGGATGACTAGCACCTAGGCACTTCAAGTTCTAATGCAGTGACTCCTTCCATCTTAGTTTCCCCATCTGTAAAACAGGGATCAAACGTACCTTCCTAAAGTCAGTGGATATGTGGATTAGGTAGGGAGGCTGAAAGCCCTTTGAAGATGAAAAGTGCTCATCATTATTATCCAATGGCAGCATTCCAATTACAGGCTCTCGTCCTTCTTCCTTTAGAAGATGTCAAACACAATATAACACTTCCATGTGTCACAAAGATTAAATATGTCTAATATGACAGGTCTAAGATGGACAGGATATTATCTTAATGAAGTTACATGCAAATATAATTACTTGTTCGCTAATTCATTTCATTTAACCTACCAACGCTGTCAGTCTGCTTTCTGAAAAGAAGGACCCCAGAGTTCTGCCATTAAGAGGGTGTTGTTTCTTAAGAGTATATGTGAAAAAACCTCTTCTACTACCCCCACCATGTCAGACCTGTTATTTCATTTTGGTCTTACAAAGACATTGTGAGAATTTCACATTTCTTGGATATCTTGGATTCTTTGAAGTTAGTTTTTGTCCTCAGCACTCTGCCCAGCTGCCACACACAATTTCTATTAGTAAATTAATCCTGGTTATATTTTCTGAAGCAATATCTAGAGTAGAGAAGATATTTTACTGCAGCAATATCTAGAGTAGAGAAGCCACAGGGCAGATTTTAAAGGCATTTAAGCACCTGTAGTAACTGCAGGCTAACAACAGGTTTGGTTTTAAAATTTCATAAGGCCTCTGTCTGAATATTTAAGTAACTAGATGCTCTTAAAATCCTTCTTTTCTTGAAGTCAGAGAAAAAAAATCTAAACAATAATTCATGTGTTTTGATATCAGCAGGATGCATCTTCTAAAGAGGTCACAGTCAGCTGATTCTCTAAATTGACTTTCAAAGTAACAAGTATCACTTCATAACAGAAAAAAAAAAAAAAAAAAGGCACTGTCACAAGCAACATACATACAGTCCCAAAAAGTCCTGGAGGACAGAGGTGCTCATTTCAGAACGACAGGTTTTCTGCCCTAACAAGCACGCACTGGGTGTCCTGTTTCTGCACAACCCAGGCAAAGCTGCTGCATTCAGACTCAGCTCCATGGAGCGAACACAACTGGCCGTGCTGGCAGCTCCTGCTCCACTGATGTGCCCAGCGCCAGCAATGCCCCAGCAGCCACAGCCTCATCAGCACGGAGCTCCCTCCATACCCTCATTAGCAGCAGAACAGGGCCACGTGGCCAAGTGCCCTGTGCTGCTCAATGACAGACAGGTAAGCTCGATTTTGCAACATAATGAAGGAAGTGAAGTAAATGAGAAGAGCTCCAAAAGCATGTGAATAGGATAAAGAGAACGCTGAATTTTTTCTTTGCTTTTTCTCAAAATTTTCATGTCAGGCTAAGCCAAGATGAAAGCACCAGCTGACAATCCTCAGCTAACCTGCTGGAAGTCAAGTTTTACAGGTTAAATTCAATGAGGGCTTTAGAAACCCACTGTATTTCTTATAGCAATCCAACTTTATTAAAGAGTTTTTGACATACCATACCTTTGAAAAAACAGGTGACAGCACCTCTAGCTTCTGACCTAGATATTTATATTAACAGATCTAGGATTTACAAAAAGCCCTGCAAAAGGTGCTGGTCTTTCTAATCAGTTGAAGCAATAAAGAATGAGATTTTTAAGGCTCATTTTCCTGTGAAACTACAGCCATACCCTTTCATGTGGTTCTGTAGGTCAATCCTACAGCACATGCACAGGCAGCCAAGAGCTCCATTTGCTGCAGTGAGGCACACAAACTCACAGGAGCCTGCTGCCCTTTCAAAAATGGTGAGAAATACTGTATTTTGACATATTCAAAGCACCCTCGATACAAGGTCAAGGGAATCAATTCCACAGAAAATTCCTCCCCATTGATAAGGACAGCTTGCTACAGAAATCTGGGCAACAAAGACATTTCGGTTCTTAGGGAGATAGTTGCATTTTCTGCAGGTAAGACCACTTAGGAGTCATCCTTCTCTATTAATAATTACTATTTTTTTAAAACTGACTTTTAAAACCAGGTTAAATTCTTCTTCATGATTGTCTAAAGACTCAAAACATAATGGGTGAAGGGTGAAGGACAGTGTTCACTAGAATTATTATTGCCAGGCCATTTGAAACATGCTTTTGCAGAGGGGCACATAGATGCTCTGAGAAGTTTGATGTTCAGACACACAATTAATTTTCCATCATCTCATGACAGCAAAGAAAGAGTCTGAGAAATGATTGATAGATTACACTTCAGTGAAAAAGAGGGATATCTGTTTAAGCAACTTAACTTCATCTTGTCAGTTACTTTGCAAGAGATTGACCTTTTTAATTCCCATATGAACCTGAAGTTAGGGCAGAAAAGGCCTGCTACAGACACTGTACTGACAGTTAGAAACACTTTTTTTTCCTTAATAGGAGAACACACATTCCTTTATCTTAAATTCCTCAAGGGCGGGGCAGTTAGGCTTCGGCCAAAGGAGACACTGCTGGAAGGGCAGCAGCAGCCCTGGGGCTACAGCTGGAGCTGTATGGTGAGCCAGAGCATAATTCCTCTGCCTGCATCCTTCACACTCCAGTGTGGCTCAGCGAGGCTGGACATCCAATTTTGAAGCCATCCATCTTGATCTGATCAATGAAAGTACAGTCCCCTACAACTGCCAGTCTCAACGGGCAATACTGAATTCTGATTTAAGTAACTTCCAGCTCTGACCACCTGAGTCAGTGGTCACATCTCTATATTAAAGACAGCAAAACACTACAACTCCAAAGGCTGTAAATGTCAGAAGGCCAAATACAATAATTTCATATCCATATGGGCTTATTTCTATCATTATATTTTAATTTCCTTAATGGCTTTAAATATCTTGTGTATCTCAGAT
This sequence comes from Cettia cetti, assembly GCA_013401135.1. NCBI lineage: Eukaryota > Metazoa > Chordata > Aves > Passeriformes > Sylviidae > Cettia > Cettia cetti. Next base: position 41,769 of record VZUI01056172.1, on the reverse strand, counting down.
AAATGTGCTAGTTAGACTCCTTGTTTTCATAAACTACAGGTTTCTTTATAGCTATGTAGACATTCAAAGTAATCTTTGCAAATGTCTACATTTTAAAAAAAGCAACAAAGGCAGCACAAAGTAATATGAATCTTCCTGTTCCCCTGAAACACAGGGTGGGTAATTTTCTTTAACCATCTGTCCTGGCTGCCCTAAACAAATCATAATGCTCCGCTCATCTGAAGACAAACTTTTGTGGCATCCAAAGCTGCAGCAAGCAATAGGTGCTACACCAAGCAAACAGATTTTCAATACCGTGCCAGCTGCCACCATTAATACCCCTTTGCTTGGACTGCTTAGATAGAGCAGCTGTCTTGATTTAAGATCTCCCCTTCAGCTCAACCCTGATGAGAGCCAGCATCAGAGTAGCTAGCAACAGATTCAGAGTAGCATCAGGAACCTGGCAGTATGTTTAAAGTTATTCACTGTAATGAAGCCATACCACACACACAAGGAGTCTATTGTCAAAGCATAATTGCAGCTGCTGTTACACCTTGGGACCTCCAGACAGGATTACAGTATTGATTTTTACGTGGAGAAGTTGTGGATCGCTTAAAAGTTGCAAGCAATGGAGAAAGCAGCTATCAACAAGGAACAGAACAATTTTTCAGACCCTATAGCCGCCCTGGTAACCTTAATACTGCTCAGGATCTTGATGCTGAGTTATGAAAGGCTAGGTCCAAGCTATTTTTAAGATCACCTTTCTTCCTCAGAGTATTGTAAGTGTTAAAGGAAGCCTCCTAGTTTTAATTAATAATATCAACAGCAGGACATTTTTATTGAAGCAAATTTAACAGTGGCCCATTGTTTCTGATCTGATACCTTGTCTATGTTTAGGACAACGTAGATGACTATGATGACACACATGGCAAACAGGAGCCTACACAAACACACCTCTGCAGTACATGAATGCCTCTTTTTAATTTCAAAAGTACTTTAAAGCCTTGTCTTAAATTTGCAAATCCTTTAACCAAGCTGCCTCTACAATCCCCTCCACTTTACACGGTCTTGCAGGATAGCTCTGCTCTCGAGAAACAATGCAGCTTTGAGAGAAGCAGCAAGGACTGCGTATTTTTAATGGCTGGATGCCAAATATTAAAGTCCTTGTCAAAAGAAATTTGCCAAAGACTGATATTTAACTCCGAACATAGCAAATACATTTTGGGGAAATCTTTCTCTAGTTGAACCATTGATAAAAATCATCCCAATGAGGAGAAAAAAGCATGTTTCATTCATGTCCTTGTGAATGCAGAGAAATAACAGTCTTCATCAGAATGCATTCTGATAGTCTAATTTTCAAAAAAATAAACCTTAATAAACACATTGAGATTCATACCTCAGTGGAAACTATATTGGATTTCTAAATCTTCATTTATAGATCTTTGATGTACTTAGTGCCTGATATCAGGTGATTCAGTTTTCAGTGCTTTGAAAATCAAACCATGTACTTCAAAGCCCAGAGAGGGTTTAAGCAGTAATTTTGAAAAAACCCCACCCATCCCAAAAACGAACAAACTTGAAAACCTACCTTTCAAATCATATATGACCAAAGAAAGGAAGGGTTGCATGATATCTGTATGTCTTAATCCTGGCACAGGTATATTTATTTCTACTGCCTTTGATCACTAGGCAGTAGAAATCCATGCACCTGGGAAGTTAAAACAGAAATCACAGCCTGACTCAGCAGCTTCTCCCACACACAAAGCTGTACTTCTAGAGAGGGTCCTGCTGAACCAGGATTACATTTAAGGAAGGACTGTTAAACATGGAGGAAAGGTACACAATCAGGATGTATACATCACTGACAAGAGAAGGCAAATAATATTCCCATGCTCTGTTATAGGGGACACACATGGTTTATGTGTGTTTCCATGGGTGGCTTGGATTAATTACGTACAGCACAGTAAAAAAAAATGAACCATGAACATTGTAATGGACTGGTATCATTTCAGGCCACTTAGTGGCTTTATGCTCTCAGCATTTTTTCCCACACACTGGAAAACAAACAAGTACAGGTGCAGTCTCCTTTTAAATGGGAACAAGCAAAGCTTCCCTAACAGCTGCTTTATCTGCTTGCTATCTCTGAGATAATACTGCAAACCAAAGCCCTAACTAATCCAACTGCTGTAATAAAAAGGCTGATGCCATCATTTTTCTAATCACTTCCAACAGGGTACATATACACAAAGTGATTATTGCATACACTATTGCTCTCTTTGCTTGCAGAAAACTGATCAGCCTATTGATTACAGCTTTATATTTACAATCCAACAGTGCAAGTATCTCGAGCTTAGAAAGCAACAGCCTGGCTGTCTGGCTGAGTAGTACCCTACCAGAAACCAGTATCCACATTAATATCTACAACCCACTGAAAAAACTGACTCACTAAAAAAATTTCCCCCTTTAAAGAATAGCAATGCACTATTTCCACTAAGAAGTAAAATTCCTTTCTTCTTTGCCCAAGACAGAAGCAGCTGCAAGTCCAGCCACAGCCCTTATAGATACACCAGCCCTGTCAGCAAACCCAGCAGGGGCATTATGGTAGTTATAGAACTCTGTCCATTGAAGAATATGGTTATTCTGAATGAACAGGCACCACTGAGAGACCTCAACATTTCCAAACAGAAAGAAAAAAGAGAGCTCATGCTTATGCTCTGAAACTAATATTACAAATATTGTTTCAGCTTTAGCCAAATGCCTCTGCATTTGGATGGTACCACATCCCAAATGCCACAAACCACGGTCCTGAAATGCTGGGGGTAACAGCTACAGCTTTGCATTAAGTTCAGCCAGCACCCCCATATGGAACCAGACAAAAAATGTCCCAAAGAGCTATTTAAGTAGAAAGTGAGCATTTATTCTTCAAAAATGTTATGTTTATTTGAGGGTGTTGGCAGAATATGTGAGACATGTATCAGAAAACAAGAATGCTGTAAAATTCCTGGTGTAACCAAAGGTGAAACCAGCAAGTTTATATATTTTTTTTTAATTCTACTACTTTCTATTATGTTCCTCCCACATAGTAACTATTATGTGAACTTGACATTGCAGGTATGCAGCACAAGCCTCTGTGTTATCAAGGCATTATGGAATTACATGAACTGCATATTTTAATTGAAATCATCAAAAATTACTTACTAGAATTGAAGTCAAATGGGAGTAGCTTGGCTTTCCCCCAGTATGCACAAGCACAGTATCCCAAGTTTGTTAACATATTGCAAGCTTTTGTATAGGCAAGAGATCACAAAGCAGTTCTTCCCCTTCTGCAGTATACAAATCATGTACTTTTTCAATACATACCAAATCCTTCTCAGATATCTTGAAGTTTTCTTTCTAAGAATACCCCAGGCTACCTAATAAATACAAATGTCTTTCATGAGTGGATTAAATTCCCAGAAAGGTTTATAGAGTTCAGGTACATCACAAATCAGATCCTTTCAATGAGTTAAGCAAAGCTAGAGAAAACATCAACACTCACTGAATGACATTCAACTGTTTGTTTTGTAAAGTTTGTACAGAATTTGTTTAATGTATTTGAACTATTCCTTTTTTGGGAATGAGTCCTCTAAATTACTTGTTCAAACAATTAATACTTCTTATAAATTTATTTTTTCAACTTACTTTGTCACCTTGCATATGAATGTATAAAAAGACAAGAAGACAATAAATACAAAAACCACATAAAATCTGCTTCAATGAATCACTGCACTATTAGTTGTACAATATAAATTCCTCATTAACAAATTTACATATAAAAAGCCTGTGCTCTCTGCCTTAAAAAACTCAATGAGTGAGGTTGTCTATGGAAAGGTGTCCTTGCAAGCAGAAATCTCCAGAATATCCAAAGTGCTCTTGTCACACAAGCTATCAACGTGGTCATGAGCAGAAGCATCCAGCAAAGACACTGCTGCATTGTGAAGCTGCAAAATGAGCATTACTGCAATTCCTCAGCCTCTGAACACAGGCAGGGCCACAATAGTCTGGAGCTGCCAGAACTCTGGCAAACACTGATAGACACTTGAACTGCACCTACACAGGGCTGCTCAGATCATCCCTGCTCTTTGAGGCAGCTGTGGATGAGAGGAATGATGGTTATGTGTTCACTGGGCAGTATTCACCACAGCTGACCCAGAGCAGTGCAAGAACAGCAGCTGTAACTGCTCAGGGGAGCACAGATGAGAGGGACAGCAGAAGGCAGGAGGGAAGATAAGAGCAGCCAAAGAGATGATGCATCTAAACAACTATTCCAGGAAACAGCACCGAAACCTATGATCAAATCCTTAAAATAAATGCTATAGTACTGAAAACTTCATCCTAAAACTGGAAAAAAATTATCAAAGTAACTTGTTTCCAAATGATGAACTTTGAAATGATGAACCATGAAACTTTAATTAAAGTTATTAGAAGGTACAAGTGCTTAGCAGTGATACAGATCAGGTAACTTGGTTATTTAAGAGGGAGTGATGAAATCTCATCTAGGAGATAGGCAACACATCCCAGATTTGGGGTCAGGAGGCTTTTCATGGGCCAGGCTGATGAAGGAGTGACATATCTAAATGCCCTTCCATGGAGAGGGGGAGCTAATCCTCATCTTCTCTGATTCCTCTCCAGGAAAAACAGAGCAATACAAGAAATCCAAAGACTAACAGTTTATGCTGATTTGGGGATATACCTTTGTGTCTGGGATTTGAAAATTTTATTTGCTGTGACTTCACGCATGAGCAAAAGAACTGCTCTTTCCAAATCCTAGTAAATCACAGCCACCATTAAATATGAAACTATTTCTGAATCTTCACGGTAAATAAAGAATCCATGTCTTATCTACCCTCAATATAAAAGGATATCAAATTCTTGAGGTCGTATTTTACACTCCCTGCTAGCACACAGTACAATTTATTAGCTTGTGGACCACAAATAATAACTTACCATATATTAATGTAGGCAGAGAATAACCCACCTCTGCCAGTTAGACCCAAAAGGCACTCAGAAGTTTATTTCCCCACCCTGTGTCTTCCATTCTGAAGACTTGGAAAAATGTGAATCCAGCTGATTCCACTGACTCGTGTTCTCCACATAAATAGCAATTTAAAAGACTGAAATGTTAAAAGGCTGCTGTCTGTTGAGCTCAATATATTACATCTGGGGAGAAGGCCATTATGACCTGATAAATTGAAACTGATAAATCTTAGGTTGTATCCATATCATGAGAAAAAAATTAATCATGTGGACTGAAAAGAAAACCATAATGTTATGTTACATTTGCCTCCACTCCAGGAATATACCTAGAAATGTAAACATTTCAGGAAATAATGTGAACTAATAAGCAACTCTTATACTGTGATTGGAAAGGACTACTCTGTCTCCAAAAATGACTATAATCTGTACATCTAAAGAGAAATGAAAGCTCTGAAATTTTATGCAGTATTTAAATATTGCTGAACTATAAATGTAATGGTTAATTCAAGACAAAAAAAAAAGTAACCTATTTCTTCAAGACTGAGAAGTCATTAAGGGTCTTGACTAGTTCAAATGGCCAAAGATTACCGTGAAAGTGTGTCTCTTAAGCTGTACACTTAATACATCACCTGCCTTGCAGTGCAAAAAGCTACAGGGTACCTATTACCTGAGGAAAGCCTTCTAACATATTTCTAAATCTCCTGTGCATTTGTGTATTAACAGATTCATGCCATACTTTTCTACCCTTTATCTCACCCATTAACACAGAACAAAGTGTTCTTCAGGAATGAAAGTGTTCTCTTTTTCTTCAACTGATAAAAACTAAGCATGATAGCAAATTTAACAAATATTTTGTCATAGTGAGCAACCACACAGTGTGACACCTCCAGTGTAGCACTTAAAAATTCAAAATATAACTATAAATATAGTCAGCAGCAAACAATAAGAATTCCCAGAACTAAAGCTCAGAGCTGATATGTGCTTAACACACTATACAAGTACTGCCAGACCAAAGTCAGATGACACCTTTAGGTCAGTGAACTCCACAGACACTATCATATTAAAAACAATGCACATTTGGAAGAGATGGGCAGAGCATATGAAAAGGTTTTTCAGCCCTAGCTGGCACTCTTCTGGCACAAAATCTTGGTTTAACAGATACTGATGTAAACATAAATCATTGAACTGAACTATACTCATCTGGGAAGGAGCCATCTTATTCTTGATGGGAATACCCAAGAAATAGTTATTAATTCCTCAAAGATAGAGAAGGTTTCAACTTCTGGATAGCACTTCCCCTATTCACCTCAAATTGTCTCAAGTAATTTAATGCAGAAACAGAGCACAGAAGCAGGACTAGAATTACTCTACCATACTAACTTCTGATTAGAAATGGATACAAATTTTGGGAAATGATCATAGTCAGACCCACAAGACAGCCTCTAGGACAAGGATTGTCATTAGCAAAAAGACAAATATGAGCTGGCCAGACATTTTGTTCTGTCTTCCACATTCAGCAACAAATTCTTCTGGTGATTTTGTTTTGTTGTGTTATTTTAATTTAGGAGTGTCTCTACTACCTCCAAATAAACTTGATGTGGAGAACAATATAAGGCATACAGATGCAAGAGCCAGAAACTGGGGAATAGTTACTGAGGTATTTTAAGGGGGCCAGAAGAAGAGCTGCAGAGGGACTTACAGCAAGGGCATGGAGGGACAAGACAAGGGCGAATTAACTTCAAATTGAAAAAGAAATTCTTTACTGTGAGGGTGATGAGGCACAGGTTGCCCAGAGAAGATGTGGATGACCAATTCCTGGAAGTGTTCAAAACCAGGCTGGATGGTGCTTTAACCCAAATCATTCTACAGTTCTATAACTCTGTCTTTTCAGTATAGTTTTTAAGATTCTCTGCCTCCTGCTGTTTTTTCAGGAAGAGAAAAAAACCTCAAACTATCACAAGAAATGAAATGTTGGCCAACTCTTCAAATGGACACCCAACACTGAAACACCTGAAGACATGAATCTCTTCTCTGCCACCATCAAGAGCTTTATTATCAAAATTAATACTATGGGGGCAAAAAAGGACTCCCATGATGGTCACCTCATCACAGCCACTCTTCTGACTCTTGCTCTAAGTTCAGCTTCAAGTGTTTCACCCATATCAATAAAAGCATACTGAAGCCAAAACGCCTCATAAAACATTTGACTCATCATGGTTTTAAAATAATTTTAAAGCGTCAAGTTGAAAAAGTATCTTTACTCTTTTGTACCCTAGCTTGTGAGAGCAGGACACCAGATTCATTCTACAAAACTCCTTATCCTGCTGGAGACTAGAAGAGATACTAGCCTCAGTTTCTTGTACAATCATTCAAATCCCAAAACAGGTAAACACAGTTCATTCTGAACATTTGCATTCTTTTGAAATAATAATTTTATACTTCTATTTAAAAAAAAAAAAAAAAACACAACAAAATAACATTTCAGATGTCTGCTTCAGTGAGCAAACTCTCCAAATGGAAGAAGGATGGGTCCTCCTCTTGGCATGTTTACATCATTGTAATTAATTCAGGCACTGCATCTCACCAGTTGACAATCTGGTATATCAAATAATTCAATTTCATGGATGGCCCTACATGGTGCAGTTAGATGTACTTTCTGCTGATACACAATTGTTTGTGAGTTTAACCAAGTCTGATCCTTGCTGGATTACAGGCAGAAGCAGGACAGGGAGCAGCAGCGTCTCCAGCGCTCTTCTCCTTGCACATCCATCAGCATGGGGATGACCCCAGCTTTACACAAATGCTTGACAATGCTGGCACAGTGTCCAGAAGGCAACTACAGGACTTGAAGTTACTAAAGTGTCCTATGCAAAGCAAAGCAGGGTTGGTGGTTGAACTTCAACACATGCAAGCCTCCTGCTCAGCTTGTTCCAATGAAAATTTCCTTACCATTCTCCCAAGGTCGTGTAGCAAGAGATCGTGTCTCACAAGAGAGAAAGGGTTTGAGTATTAAGAAATTTGTTGCTGTGGTGATGTTGATGATTCACGCTTAGTCTGGGGCCTTACACCTAACTACCAGGGCACAAACGTCACACACATGACACCTTCAGACTCCTGCAGTCACACTGGAATAGATTCCAAGCCAGCAAAGAACACACACCCACACTCACCTCTCATTGGTAATGCAGTGGGACTTAGTCATGTGCTGAAGTGACTTGTTGACCAGAAATGAATTAAAGCCATGTCTGCAGTCAAATGCGTGCTGAAATATTTGGCTGAAGAGGGACATAAATCTGCCTTAAGTTTAACTTGCTTTGCTTCCTTCATCTGCGTAGATTTGTGGTGGTAGTAATAGCTTTTACAGATTCACAGGAGGAATAGAGATTCTTCTACTTTTACAGTATCTCCCAGGACTATCTGGGAGATCTCAGGCTAGAAGAGAATATACCAGTAACACAAACCATAGATCACAAGCAGAGTTTCGCAAAATGCATTAAAATTACTTCGCATGATTTTATTTTCAAAATAAAATTTATCAAATACAGGAAAGACTTCCATACCACAAAGCAGTATTTACTTTGATTTCCTCAGAATTTGTCAAGCAGATGAATACCATTAGATAGATTTTAGTACAGAAAGAAATGAAGATAAGGCTCCAAACACCAATTACCTGACTCTGATCTTAGTCATTCAGGTGTAAATGGGAAGGAACTCTACTGAAGCCACTAGAAACTGTAGTGACCTTAATCTCAGCACACTACACAAACCACAGTCAACATTTGCTAAAGATCAGAGGTCTGAGGCATACCTAGAACACAAAACCTGGCCTGAAGTATCCAAATTGCAGACTAATTAACAAATATGCCAACAAAAGTGCAATAATTACATTACCGCCCAGCACAATCATTATTTTGTAGACATTTACAATGGCAAGCAATAGCCTGGTACTTGCATGCTTAAAATCCAAATGGAGCAACAGGAATCTAAAGGTGACAAGCTCATTATATTCTGTTGGCCACATCTCAAACATATATTGTCATTCTCATGCACTACATAGCAAGACATGATCATCAACTGCAACAGGAATATTTTTGACATACACCCCCCTCAGAAAAGGTTGCTAAGTATTCAGCAATCACTCTGCACACAAATTCCCAGTGGAAAGACTTGATTTGCTTTGTGTGGCTTCTATATGAGACGTGTTTGGCAGCACTCTCTATGAACTATCTGGAAGAGTCTGCTCTCAAGCAAAGATTTAAGAATCTTTAAGAAGCAGGAAACAGGCAGACACATACAAACCCTGACAGTTCTGATTCTGGACTGTTGCCAGTGCTCAGCACAGTTTTAATGTTTAGATACACATTTTTTCTCTGTATGTAGATTTTACAATGTGTTTCTTACTAGCAGGATCCGAATCTCTTACTCAGACATACATAATACAAACAAATGCATATAACCTTCTTCCAGGAGTGAAATGCAAATTGCATTTCACACAACAAATTCCATGATTATACACAGATTTACTGCACAGGACATTTGTGTTTCAGTCATATAATCTGAAAACATTTAGAGAGAGAGGTTTGAATGTGTGTGCTCTCCTTTGTTCCCAAGCAGCTAGTTCACTGCTAAGAAATGCTGATGAAATAGATTTCTATTGATGCTTCATCTAACATACTAGGATGTTTGGTGCCTGATTCACAGTAATTGAATAATCAATTTCTAGCTTCTTTAATATATTAATTTATTAAATGCAAGATACTTCAGCTGATATTTCAAGAAGCTAATTTTCAAACTAAGGCAATGGTGGGATTCTTTAAGAAGATGACCTCTGTGTATCAAAATTCTGGGGATATATAATAAAAAAGGCAGCCAACAAAGTAATAAAATATTTTCAATATACTTGTTTGAATTTAGATAACATTTTTATTATCAGCCTTGGAAAAACTAGGCTGAAAGAAATATTCAACCTAATAAAAAATGTGATTTTATTTCAGGATAATTTTTTAAAATTTTGTTATGTATGTTAGCCAAACCTCCCCTGTATTCTCAGAACAGTCAGCAGTTTTACTTTTAATCATAAGTCACAGAACAAAAGGATAATACAACACTCACTACATAACAACAGTGAACCCATCAGCCATTACCATCATCACCTCTGGGTTAGTGTTCATCCTTAAGAAAATGGAAGAGAAAATGCCAGCTTCTAAGTTCTTTTAAACTGGGATAGAAAAACAAGGTTAGTACAATTGCCTTTTTTTCTTTTTTAAACTCTTGCCAAGAGATTCCACCTACAACTCTCCGTGATGGATCTCAAAAGTATTGTCATGTTTTACACTTTCTGGAATGATGCCAGCAGGTACATATCCTCCAAAAAATATCATACATATCCCAACTTCTTATCAGAGGAGAGCCCTGCACAGAAATGAGCTGACTGAAGTGTAAGGGAGCAGGAAGCTTTAGAGCCTTTCCCTTCCCCTCCCCTCCAGCAAGGGGCAGCTGGTCATGCAGGCACCACCAGCCTGGCTGCAGCTGCAGCAGGGGCTGCCAAAGTTAGCTCAGCCTGGCTGCTTCCAGCACACACTGCACCAGCTTCTGCCTTTGAAAGGCTGAGAAACAAAGCTGGTATCTGAAAGAAAATGTTCTTGTGGCTCTGGTTTCCGCAGGCATTAAAATGTCATCGCAAATTCAGCTATTAGAGAAGAGATAAATATCTTCAGGGCAAATAGTGGTTAGATTCTCTGCAATAACTTGCTGGTAATCTTCTATTCAAAAGGTCTCTGCTCCTTCTCATCCATGCTAGGTCATGACCACCTAGCCAGAACTCCAGTATCACACATTTTGAGGAAGAAACTTGTCATCTCAGCTATGCTAGAAGAAAGTCACACATTTTGTTACCAATGGTACTTAGACCATACCAAAATATCAGGGAGAGCCTTTGCATCAGCAGGGAGAGTACCAGCCCCACCAGAGTGACACTGAGAAGATGCTGCCTTGCTTTCACCAGGGGAACTAGGAAGTAGCTTTCCCTTGTCCTCTGCGTTAGTCCCAAGCCTCAACATAATGATGATAACTGCACTCTGTGCTTCTTCCCTGCAACCATGCAGTCATCAGGAGGGACGAGATCAAAACTTGGGAAATGCCACGTGCAAAAAAATACCTCTGCTGTTTGCAAGGTCTCACACAAGAAGTGATAGCTATGAAAACCTGTTCCTACTCTCTGCTCTAGTGCTGGCAGAGACTCACCACAGCACGAGCAGGTAGCGGTGAGGAAGACAAACCAAAAATGTGCTACCATACAAACGGTGCTTCAGCTGCAACCTGCCAACAGAAGCAGTGTGTTTTCACACTGTAACAGACTAGCAAGCATGACAGGAAACCTAAAGAATCTAGATACTTGCAAACTGCTGCAAACTTCCAAACAATCTCAGCTCAAAACAGAGTACCAGCAATTTAATGGACATTTTCAATGATCATGTGATTGACTCAGTGCACTCAGTCGAGCATGGTAGCTGACAATGTACACGCCCAGTCCTTTGCAATACCAAATAAAACAAAGACATATAAAGTCCTTTCATGGCAAGTTTTTAATATATAACCACTTGATTGCTTGCAAGCAGCTCTTCATGTGGGGATGCTTCCCCTGGAATCAGAGGGGAATATTTCAGTTTAGTCACAAATTTGGTTTGTCAGTCTAAGAAAAAAAAAAGGAATTAAAAAAAAAATCACTGTAGAATACAGATATCCCCATAGAGACATATACCAGTAAATCTGGAATTGTTTAAATTCACACTTGAATTTTTCCAGTAAAGCTTTTTATAAGATGGCCATATAAAAACAACACTGACTGGACAGCCTGCAAGAAATAAATTATAAGACCTTGAACATGGTCATAACGCAGCCAGTGCTCAATCCACCATGACTAGCACTTTCTTATACAATGAGAGTAATTTCAAAAAAACCTATGCGTAACCACCAACATTCACAAGAGCTGTGAGCTTTCCCAAGGCATTACCAGACAGGGAAAACAAAGGTTTGGGAGAAAATTCTTTTAACATTCCTGGCATATTTGTACAACAAAATATGATTTCATGAAGATACTCCTTATTTACACATTCCATAAAAATTTCATCCTAATATCATGAAATCAGAGTAATTTTGGTGAAAAAAACAAAAAAAAAAAGGAAGTCAGGTGGGGGTTTTTTTTAGACTGGGAAAAACATGAATTACCCATGCAAGGCAGATAAATTAGATCAAACAGTTGTGTGGCATCCAAATAAATCTGCTGAGCAAAAGTTTGCAGGAGGTTTTCTACAGGGAAACAAATTGTTTCCAATCCCACCCTTTCTCCCTCTTGTCCATTTATATTGAGAACTATCCCATTACATTTTATTTGGTCGAAGACAAAAATGTCAAATTATTTTTAAAAATGCTGAAGCAGGACTTTGCAAGTATATTTAGGAATAAATCTCAGAAGACTGGCACTGTCTCAGTATTTTTATGTCAATTTTACTGTATTTGTACTGATTTCATTAAGCATTCTATCTGCCAGAATTTAAATGTAAGCAATTCATAACAGAATATTTTGAAATAAAGTAATGCAACACATTAACTAGAACTTTCAGTTACACCATACAATTTGTCAAATTGCCAACAGAACAACTCATTTGAAAAGACAGATTGTTGCTTATTCTTCAGCTGTCACTTGTGTTACTTCACTTCAGCTCCTTTTGCCTGACACTTGGCGCAGAGTTAGTCAATCATACTGACGGCTACCTGATGAGCTCTGATAAAACCCACAAACAAAACAGAGATTCTGGTGACTCATCCATCAGTCTGGAGAGCAACTTGATAACCCAGATAGTGGCTCCAGGAAAGCAACCCCTGCCAGCCACACACGCCGCCAGATATTAGTGACGCAATCTAGTCATGGCATCCTTCCCAAGACTGGGATGTTATGGGGATAAATTACTTGGATTTGCTGGATTAAAAAATATCATGAGAGTCTGAATCTGTGGACTTTCAAAGTATTTTCACAAACTCTCTCTGCTAAAGGCTTCTTTTAAGTGAAGTCATTTAAAACAGCTACCTAATATAAAAAATGAAAAACAAACCCAACCAAAAATTCAAACCAAACCAAAAAACTTTGCAGAGTGTGCAAAGATTCCCTGTACCAGGTCTAAACACCTCTGGAGATCCAACCACACATCTTCCACCTGGGACTCCACTGAGATCACAACCAATTTTTGTATCAGGTACGCAACAGTTACAGTGCAATTTGATCATCTTGACACTCTCCCTTCTCAGAGGCTTGATTTTCCTTTCCTGTGTTTAATTTGGCCATATATTTTTATATCCTGTCTAGCATTCCACAGGTGGAGCACAAAGAAGACCTTATAAAATGATGGTGTCAGAAATAAAGAGTGTGTCCACTGTCTGCTGCTCTCCCTCTCCCTTTCATATGCATCACATACACAGCAATAACCTTCATGCATCTTAAAGCTGCAATGCTCACTCATGTGTAAAAATGAACCTCAGACTTCTACCAGTGATGAGGACAGAAGCCTAATGGTTTCATCCAAATTAGCTCTTGAAGTGGGTTCTATATATTTTAATGAAGTAGAAGGTAATGTGGGGCCTGGATGCTAGATGAGTGACTGTGATAGCTTTTGTCCTTGGTTTGATTAGTTTGGCAATCACAATCATTTACATAAATGTTGAACACCTTACAGAGGGGGAATTACATCCCAAGGGGGCAGGAGAATGGAATGTACACTCCATTCATAAAAAGATTTTACTGTGTAAATAGATACCAGGTAATTTCATTCTCTGTCCCTGCAGTCATCATTGACAAACTCAGGTGGCTCAGGCAGCACTGCAGCAACCAGGACTGCATCCCTGGTCTGGTCACCATGAGAAATATGATGAACAACAGGGGAAAAAGAGATGTATATTTTTCCCTCTCATCCTGGTAAATAGGTATGCATGTTCTAGGAAGAATTATAATCTCCAGCAAAACACAACCCCAAACAAACATTTAAAATTTGCCCAAGTTTGTCAGCACAGCCTTCTCTCAGTGGTTCCACCTCTTCCAAGCAGCACTGCAATTCACTAACTCGGTCACAAAGCAGAGATGTGCACAGAGAAGGATGGCATTCAGTTATCCAGTTTATAATCTATTATTAATCTAAATGGAATTAGACAAGCATCAGGATCTTAAAAAAATTCATTTGCCCACAGAATTGATGCAAGCGGCAAGTTTTTCCACTGACTGGTGTGTTTCTAGATATAAACACAACTCATTCATCTCAGAGTAGAAGAGTGCAGTAAGGCACGTCCTGATACTCCTTTCCAGTCATTTTGGCTTAGCATACCAAGAACTTTATTACCCTTCACTGGCTTATGGAAAGCATCCTTTCACATCTTTCTTTCCCAAACTGGACTAAGACAACCAAAACATTTCACCATCACTGAGCAGGAGCAAGCAGGTGTTACCAACTCCATGATTCTTTCAATTCTTCAGGGAACTATTTTCTTGAGTATTTTTATCTGTTGTATGGGTGGATGAACATTATTTATAAGACATATTAATAAAAGTGATAGTTCCTGCCTATGAACTTCATGATCACACTTTCAAGTAGGAAACCTGTGGGACTCCTTGCCAAAAGATGTCATGAAAGCCATGATTTTACATGGTGTTCAACGTGAATTGGGCAGGTACATAAGAGATCCATTGACAGTTACTGTGTAAGTGAACCATATCAGGTTCAAGAAATCCCCTGAGCTAAATATTGTCTGAATCTAAGAGAACATTCATGGAGACATCAAACAGGCTTGTCCCCTTCTTACCCCCTGAGTCTACTTACTGTGGCCTCTGCTGGAGACAGGATATTGGGTTAGATGAAGTCTTCGTCTGAACCTGTACAGCTGTTATTATGCAGAAGCAGTAACATCCATAAGAGTTTACTATGACAGAACAGATGTGAGGAAATGTTCAAGAAAACAGAGGAGCTGAAAAGTCATTTGGCAAGTAATGTTTTGGCAGCAGTACTGGCTTAAATAGCCTCCTTTCTCCCTGACCTCACCCACTTATTCCCACCATTCCCTTCTTTGTGCTTGTACAGCTGTTTGTGTAGACATATTGTGAACCAGGCTAGAAAACCATTTGGATGAGACACCTCTCTTCTTTGCTTCCCCGTTTCTGTAAGTTATTTTTCAGCCAGATCAGTATGCAGATTTAGCTGTGCTGCAGATTTAGCTGCTGCACAGCTGAACAAATAGTTTGCCATGACTACACAAGAAGCAGCACAAATCAGGAACACGTGTCCAGGGCCAGGACATGTTTATGCTCAGCATAAGCAAAGCTTAAGCAGGACCATCACATCACTACCACCAGCCCACAGAGTCCTCAGGGCAATGAAAGAGGTGTCTCTGCCCAGAGAAAGAGCCCAGCTTGCAACCCAGCCACAGTACCGACTGTGAGGACACTCTGCTTACCTGGTCTAGAAAAGATAAGAGTTTCAATACCAATCAGACAGTGAGAGAAGTTGTTTGTACACACTCCCTGCATCATAACTCAGACAAATGTTAAAAGCTCTCCTAGGAGAAATCAGGCCACGTTCAAGTTAAAAATGGGACATAGCCAGGTACCTGTAAATCACCTGAGGATGTTCCTGCTAAGCAGAATTACTGTGTCTCTTAAACAGCAGTTATTGAGTGCATTTGGCTTTATTAGCTCTCTGGGCAATTTCCCGATTAGGAACACCCTGATTAAGTGGAAAACGATACACTGCCTCTGCATTCTCTATAAACAACATATGGTAGTTTACTACCTAGGCACACTCAGAGGCTGAGCAGAACACAAAGCAGAGGAGGGACCTGGGTACTACTAATGGCTGCTTTCAGAACACAGGCAGTAAATGACAACTTGGCTTCCATCTCCTTGCACAATCCAGGCTGACACCTTTGCCTCACAGTAAACAGGAATAATGCATTAGGAAACAGCAAGGTGACATGAAAAGCACACACCTTTCTTTCTCACATACACAGCATTTAAAGGCAGGCACCACTGTGTACATTGCTTCCTGACAGGCTGCTACAATAGGAACCAGCTCCTGCCAGAAGTTGCATTACTTTGACACATGTGGACTAAAAGAGCAAAATGCAGAATTCAACAGAACTGCCTTAAACTAACAGTAGCAGCTGTTAAACAGTGGTGTAAGTGCTGGCAGCCAGATTATGCATGACTGCATATACTAAACTCCTCTCTAACTCCATACTAATACACCTGCCTGGATGCTATTTCCCAGGTAAGCTGGAGGAAACCAGCAGAGGCTGAGTATGGACGAATTAACAAGTGGGACACTACAGGCAGCTTAAACCCCACACTTCATTATGTTCAAAACACAAACACAAGTCAAACACATACCAAACAAGCATCAATCAAAATATTGATGTTGTCACTCTAAATTGTCTCCTTCTGATAAACTCTTTGAAGGTGAAGGAATTAGGTATATTCCATCAGAAAGGTCATATAATACGACTGTACAAAACCAAAGAGAACAAACAGAATTTGGACAAAAAAAACCTGATTTCTCTGAAGCTCCAAAACTAAATTGACTTCACCTCTCTCAACCCTTCAGATGCAACTGTCTCTGGTAGATTCTCCCAATACATACATACCAGCTAAAATTAGGCTCATAATTGTGACTCATCCAAGTGGCTGCCAATCACTTAGTTAAAAAAAGAAACAATTCCAGCAGTTGTGTACTGCACACAGCCCTGTGATGCACAAGACACTTGAATCCAAATTGGAGCAAAGCAGCTTCATCACTTCAGAATGGAAAAAACAACAGAGATGGTGCATTTCTTAATAGTCAAGGTCCTTTCTGATACATTGTTTAAAACCACAATAAACACAATTGTCTGCGCTGATTCTGCTCAACAGCTGGATTTTGAAGATTGACCAAGTATGTGATAAAACTATTTACTTGAAGAATGTTTTTCTGACAATCAAAATGACACTGTCTCTGTATCTGTTCTCCACCCTTTAAAAGAAAAACTGTACCATGATAATCAAAATAGACAAAACTTTCAGGGTTAACCCAACTACAGGAAAAGCACTGTCATAGCTCTGCATCAAAGCAAACCTAACCAAGTCTGATTTAATACTCTTCTCAGGAGTCCAGGGAAAATTTGTTTCTGAGCAATTAGGTCCATTTGTTTAAACTGGAATCTTCTGCAGTGGAGAACTTCACCTTCCAAAAGTAGTGGAGCAGTCAGCTCATGTTTAAGTCACTGGAAGCAAAAGGCAGTCAGTACTTTTGGACATAAACTCCCTAAAGAATAAATTATAACAGAAGAAATCCAGCAAGGCTGCCACTACATTTAAAGACAAAATTCCCATTGAATTCAGCAAGACAAAAGTAGGCTTTGATACACGTTCCACACAAATTGGCATCAGTCTGTCCCCAAAAGGGGCAGAGTTGTGACAGCCCTCACAAAACGGAAGGGAGAGGGATACTGGAATCGAAGACACTTCTGCCTGCAAACAATACTGTATTCACTGGGAAATTCTATTTTAACATGCCCACTCTGGAGCATAACTGAAACATGCTGAAAGATACAAGTTTACATGCTACCATCAAACCTACTCCTTTAAAGTGTGCCACAGACCTCACTCCCTTTATATTTATAGTAAAACAGCAAAATTAACATGGCCACTGTAAACCCCAACCAGAGGAATTTAAAAGCAGAGTTCTACACTTTGGTCCCCACATGATGAAAAGGAAGCTAGATCCCAGTGTAGCTGTAAGCTCTTCTGTTCTCTATGCCAGAGTTAAGTCATGAAAATGAGATTGGAATGCGGCCCCAAAACTTTACCAAAACAGTGGAAATTATGGTTTTTTCAATCAAACGCACCAACATTCTGCTCCAGCCCATCAAGCCAGTATGCTTATGAATCCAGAGTGCCACAAGGGAGCCTTTATCTCATCAGTATGATATTGCTTCTCTAAGAAGCTGTCTAACTACTCACTAAGAAACTGCAGTTCATCTGCTTTTGTAGAGGGTGGATCAAACCAGGCTGTGTTTAACAGCACAGCCTTGATATTCAGAAATATATTAGATTGCTACATTTGCACATGACAACTGCATTATGTTTGGGCAACAGGTCTGAAGAAATCTCCCTCCTTATATTGTAATAATTATTATCTTTATTTATAAACTAGAAAATATCAGTTACTCATTGATCAAAACACACTACCTATTAGTCCTTCTGCATTCCTCTTCAGCTAGGTAAGCCTTATCACGTTAGCTGAACAGAGGAGCAAAAAATTACACTGTGTACGTCAAGGCTGACATTCTCAAACTTGGCTGACTTATGCTATACTCCTGAATCCTCATTTAGTTTTCAGTAATGCTGCAAACCCCCACACAATATAACACATAAAGACACAGTGGGAGTCAGCGTCTATAAAAATCAGAGCAGTCCTACTTATGTGCTTAACTATAAATTTGGATGTCTAACTTCAGATATCAACATTCAAAAAATGTTGGCCTAATTGATTTATTTAAGGCTACAAAGACAGTCAGGCTAAGGACTGGACATGGAATCAGAGGACCTCACTTAGGCCTCTACCTAACCAAAGCCTTCTCAGCATGCAAATGCAGTTACCTGTGAGATTGCACAGAACTAAAAGAAAAGACAGAGCTGTAGAGAGGTGCTCACAATCTGTGTGAAAACAATCATGCACAGAAAGCTCTCTTTCCTTCTCTATGGAAGCTTAATAAGCAGGATCCTGAAATGAATACATCCACTTCCCAAAGTCAATTAAATCCAGTTTCTCCAGCAATGAACTTTCAGTGGACATTCTACTCACCACACACTCCTACAGTGTGCAGCTTACATTACAAGATGCCTCCAATGCCAGCACCCAAAAGAAAAGAAGCTGCAGTCACCATTTAGTATATTTTTCACTCTGTATTTCACCAGCATCCAAGAAGGACAATTAACAACAACTAATAAACCTGCAGTCTGGGTGCTCCGCAGAGGAAGTGGGTGTGAACAGCTGCTGGTTCATAAGCTTGTAAAGTGCCGCTGCCTGACAACCCTGTCCTGCTGTCCAGGAGGCCAGAGCCACCTGGAGCATCAGGGAAGCCCTGGTGCCTTCCCTTTCAGAATGCACACTATGCATGTGTGAATCAGCACCCACGCTGAGCTATGCTCCATCTATTGCCAAACCATGGAAAACACAAAGTTAAGACCACAGGCCCACCCCCACTCCAGCGTGCTTAGCTGAGGCAGTGCGTGTTGTGTGTCATGTTGGATTGCTGTGCTCTCAAGGACGTTGGCAAGAGCAGGCCTGAGAACTTGAGTTAAAAGCTGTGCATTTCTGATATGCCACAGAACATCCTCACTTCTCGGACTTCAAATTGGATCCACATTGTTTCCCTAGCATGGTCTAATATTTCCCAGGCTCCAGAAGGTAGGGTGGGGCCCAGCCCCATGGCAAACTACCCAAATCCATCATCCCCTGAAGGATCTGCAGTTTAATGCTATGATTCAACAGAAATTCAGGGAAAGGAGGGAAGATGTGTGGATAAAAACATCATGATGCTTAGTTTGGCTGAACAGTTTAATACCGCCTATTTCTCATAAGTATGTGCATGTTAATTAAAAATATTTCATAATCTGGTAATGTTTTGCTTGAATGGCTTCTGGCAAGCTCTGTGATATGTTTGAGTTTTTAGGGCATAGCAATGTAAAATACTACAGGTATCAGGTTCAGTACTGAAAGGATCCGACATTAAAAAGGTCAAATAACACAGCTTTAAAAAGAGAAGATGGGAGGAATTTAGCAAGAAGAATCAAGTACTTTTCATATTATTTTAAGGTGGTAACATGAGGTTTATTTCTTCAAGAGATGGGATTGTTTCTCAAGGAACTGAGCCAAATCCAACAAAAAGCTAACAAGACACAGACAATAAAGTACTGCCAGCGAGCTTAACAGATGTTTTTCAGCTCACTTAGTTTAACCTGTCCTTGCCTTTGGCAGAAGACTTTTGATTTTAGCAAGACAACTAGGATTTCATAGCAATGCTGAATAAACATTTTAGAAAGAACACAGAGGAAAAATGTTTATGCATACTATGCAAGATGGACACAGGGTACTCCCCTTACCTTCCTCTGAAGTGAAGGATAAAATTCACAGAGTAGAGTTAAGCCACTACAAAGTGCCTTCTGAAAACTTTGCCCTAGTATGTTCCACTGCTTCTCTTTACACTCCCATGAGGTGGTAATTTATTTTATTAAACCAACAGTTTACACTGGAACTAAAATAACTTATTGCAGATATTTCTTAATCAGCTTCATCAAGCTCAAGTGAAAAAATATTTAGCTTGTTTAAGGAGTTCCAATATTTGCATTTAGTGGATTATTGAGTAGGAACTAAACCATGTTCCTGACATATCTGGGATTTGATTAATAATAAATTAAAATGTCTACACTACATCATAACAAAATTCACAGTTGCTGAATTAATAAAATGCTATCATGTAATTAAAATATGAAGAATACTTTGCTGATTTTAAAATTCCATATCCAATCCTTATGCTGGGTACACACTAAAACACAAGATATATATGGCTTCTCCTGAAAGGAAGTTGAAAGGGGCGGCTGGGATAATGTAATAGCTTCTTGGTCTGAGCAGAAGAAATCCACAATATTCTCCTGGAAGTTAGAAGTTTCTCCACTACTAACTGCTTCTTCTGGAGCCAATAAAGGGAGGATGTGTCACAAGGGGAATATCTGCCACTTCAACTGTAATTAAACTTGTTGCTGAGTATGATCCATGTAAAAGTAATTTTTGATCCACTTCAGCTGGTGATTATTTCCCCACAGAAAAATGAAGGACTTTTAGTAGGCAGTGAGGAAGGCATGGGATTGAATACAAGCAGAAAAGAGCCACTTGGATGAAAACAGGCATGTTGAAGGTCTTACTCTTGGGAAGCATTTTAAAGAAGGATACAAGAACTTGCCTCCTTGTAAGATTAATCTCAAAAGTCAGTATCACCTCACCAGGGCTTGAAATTGCATCTTTCCTACGGCTCTTCCCTTATAACTGGTATTTACCACATTAATTATTACTGCAAAATCATTCCTTTATGTACAACATTTTGTATTTAATTTCTAAGTATATGCCTCCGCCAAGGCTGGTGGCTTGCTATCTTTTCCAGGCACAGGTGTGCAGCCAGCTGTGAGCTAACTGTGCATAGATGGAGCCAGAAGAGTTCCAGGCATTTAAACTGGAATTAAAACCAGTATTTAGTGCAATTCAGATGCCTCAATGTACCACACCTGGCTGATCTAAAAAGACATGTATTTTTCCCAGGTCCAGTATTAGGCCAGTTCCATGTGTATTAATAGGATATGATGCTTGTAAACAGCCAGAGTGGCACCAGGTCAGTACATTAAACACTTGAGTTGCTAAAAAGTAAAGATTCTGGTGACCAGGGCCACGCAAGTACCCATGATACACAATTACGAGATGTTAGAGGTGATCCACAAAGCATATGAGAAGGAGCTGACTCCTAATCATACACTGCTTTTTCTAGCCCAATAGCTTAGATAGGCATTTGGGAAAGGGAGGTGAATAAAATTTGTATTTGGATTTGTTTTGACTGCTATTGCTTATACTAATTGCATTTAAAAGGATTTTGTTTGATTGTTTAGATAGCATTTTAGGAGAGTAAAATTAAGCGCTGAGACAGGTCTTTGAACACTTCAAACATTTCCAGGGGATTTATGGACAAAATCTTTGGTGATCAAGAACAATCCAAATCCTGAATCAAAACGTTAGCCTACTTAGGGCTTTTCATCTCCTTCAGAAAGCATGGTCTCTTGAAAGACTTTGGCAGACCTGGCTGGATACTTTGGTACTTAATATGCAACAGCAAGAGCGAACAAGCTTGTGAACAGCCATTAAATCACAATCAAGGACAGAGTCTAATCAAGTCTAAAAAGAGCAACATTAGGTTTGAGCATGCAGTTTGTTATCAGCTGAACATATTAAACCATTAAAAGCATTCACACAGGAATCTGATGAATAATTTCATAGATAGATGATACCAACATTTGAATATGAATACAAGCCACAAACTCACTCTGGGTTGAAATGCCTGCATCTCTCAGCTACACAGCAGCCCCAGGTATAATGCAGGACACAAATGTGAAGTTAATGGGAATATTTTACAAAGTAGGCATCAAAATGAGAGATGGAAATAGCTTAAAATTTCAGCTTAAGGGGCTAGCAGTGTGGCATAACGAACTCTTAAGCTTCAAAACCTGCAAAGGGAGAGCTCATGAAAATTCCCTATCTCCATCAACTGCTTTCCATTCTCCACAGAAAAAAATATATTAATACCAAAAACTACCATTGTGCTCATTTTAGGGAGAGAGGCAAAGTACATGTCCACCAGGGGCCACAACATTACATAAAGTAATAAGAGGTGCAATTTGTGAAGCATTCAGAGTCTTTCAAAAACATTAATTCTGACAACAATGTGATCAAGTGCATCTCTTTAGTCCCCCATAGAGAGGGATTAAATGAAGCAATGGGAAAAAAAAAAGGCATCATTGTTTCCAAACAGGAACCTTAAATTAGTCTCCTCAACATGAGATAGATGTAGATTTTCCACAATGACAGGTGAACTGACTCGCACTCATCTCCACTTTAAGCAACCTTAACCAGACCTGATTTTTAGAAAGTATTGTGCTCTCAGTCCTTTCAAATGATCCTTTAAAATACAAATCTCAAAATGGGTATACAAAAATCATGAATATGTGAAATAATTAAATAGCTGTAAATATATCACTATAATTAACCATTTGTAAACCACTTGGTTTTTCTATCTTATTTTTCTTACTGGAAGAGCTGGACCCTTTGTCTTTATAAGAGTGAAAAAGCGGAATATCCCTTCTGGAAACAAATTAACAGCCAAGTTCATCTAAATACTTGAAGCATAAATTTTAGAGATTTAATTTTATTCATACAAATTTGTAAAGTGTTCTCCAAAGTCCATTTTGTGCTATGTGTACTGAACACACAAAGCAAAGATGTTCAGCTCCCTGGCTGGGATGCTTAGACACTCTGCTAAGGAACAGCAATAACAAATCAACAGGACAAGCAGCACCAGCATCCCAAAGTCTGCACTCCCAGCTTCTCACCAATCAGCCAAACCCAGGAGCATCAGCTCCTGCTCCATGACAGCCTGCTTTATGTTATGCCACATTAAATGTGAAAGTCAAGTCGGGTATGGCCCCACATTTGTAGGTCAGCAGGGAGAGCAGCAGCATCGTGCCGGCGCAGCACACCAGCGGCGTGCGGAGCGTCACTGAACCGTCAGCCTCAGCAGCTTCCCTGAGCGCCAGCACAATCCACTCTTCCTAAAGGAATGGTAGCGAAGCAGCACTACAGCATTTCAAGGCCCTAAATTTAAAAAATCAAAACCAAAAAGATGCACAAAGAGTGACTGCTCAATAAAAAAAGGCATTAGTGATGGGACAAAGGGTGACTTTCATACACTCTGACATGTAAGCTGCTAGACACTGAATCAATACACTGCTAAAAATTAATTTGGCTGCAAAAAGTCTTCTTATCTCACCAGATCTTCACAGATTGAAGGTTTCTACTCTTACATAGAAGGGTTTCCATTAGGCAATATGAAGTAGACCGGAAGTGGAAAACTTTTGTTAACAATCCATGGAACTGAGAATATTCAGAGCCCAAAGCCTGACAAAGAGAATAGTTAGGAGAGAAAGAAAAACAGTAGAATGAAAACATAAATACTGTGGATACAGTGTGTTTCTGCTTGGTTACACAGTCCTAAGGGGCACAATGAACACTCCAAGGCAAGTGCAGTGAGAACTGGCAGGAGTGTCCAGCACACTGCAGGACTCAGCTCTCTAGCACAAACCAGAGCTATTGCTATTACATGACTTTATAACATAATAGAGGTGCATGCACATGTCCAGTGTATGTCCAATGCCTAATGGAAAACCACACAAAACATTATTTTGCTTTTGTTTTAACTTGGACCATGATTGGAAAGAACAGAATCTCAGGGTTCAAAGAAGAGTCACACGAACTGAGTAGCCTTCAGGAAAAACAAGAACTTCCAATTCCACTTTTGACCTCATCTCAGCATACTACAACATACCAAACTTTAGAAAACCTCAAAAATATTACCAAGTATTCCATGGATATGGCATGTATATAATAACACTCAATACCAACACTACCACTACCAGCAGCTGGAGGTTAATAAATTAATTTTTGGGGTAATTATATGTACATAAGGAACCATCGCTGTTCTCACTGTTCTCACTGTTCTTACTTTACAGAGTCAAAACAGAAGCTCAAGATCCCAGGGACCGGCCATTTTGATCTGCCTTCTGTTGATCTGATTTCCATCATGAAATGCAAAGCAATCTCTATTACTATGACTTAAAGAATTCCATTTAAGTCAAGGTTCTAATCAAAATTCTCAGAAAATTACATATAAATACTTTCAGGAAAAACGGGATACACTTTATAGCACAGTCTAAACTGGCATTATCCCAAAGTATTTCCACAAGATGGTAAAAACTCATCCCTAACATCTGTTTTGATTCTCCTTGACGAAGATGCAGTCCTTATACATCCACACTGTGGATCAATTAATGTGGTCAGTCTCTGTGATACCAGGACTAAAGAAGCTTCAGTTTAAATTCATATTTACTTCTTAATGTGTTGTTTGGGATTTTTGACAGCAGGTGTTTATAAACTCCACAAAGTGAGAAGCAACTACAGTGGAAGCTAACTGTCAAAAAAGGTAACTAATATTCAGGCTAACAAAGATAAAATAGATCTATCCAAAATCACCTCTTCTAGAAACTCCTGCAATCCTTAGCCAGGGAGATAGTGGATCACTTTACTTGGCACAACTACACAAAACAACTGTACACAATAAATCCATTGCTTTAATCACCTATTATGCACTTTAACCAATGATCCTTCAAGAAAAAAAAAATATATATAAAGCCTACAACAAGCAGCTGAAGCAGCATCCATGCTCCTATAGCATCCAGCCTCATCTTGCTTATTCTGCATCTGGCACCCTTAAACCTCTTTACCCAGCAGCAAAACTCAACCAGAATCTGCTGAGCAGCTCCTTCCAGCCTCATCTATTACTTGGTGAGGAAGCAGCTGGCACTGAACAGAGCTGGATACTTGTCAAAGAGCACGGGTGCTGAACGCACGCCACCCAGTAACGTACCGGCACATTTGCTGTCATTTCATTCTTACCATCTCCTTCAACCCGGAGGTGGGAAGCACAACCTTTCTCTATTCAAAGTACTCATATTGGTTCCTAATCATCATTCTAATAAAATGAAAACAATGAGCTCGTGGGAGGCTTTTCTTGTAGTTTATATGTGCTTAGCCACTCTTACTATTCCACCTTTCTTCATTTAAGCACAGGCCATATAAAATCTGAAAAATGAATTGTATTTTCATAGGTAGCACAGATAATTATTTCATTATACTTCTGCAAATAAATTCATTTTCATTTGTGCTATGCAATATTAAAGAAAAGACAATCAGCTGGCTACTGAACCTAAAATAATTTTTGAACTTTTTGAAATCATGCAAAGATAGAAAAATGGAGTTAGATGGCAAAAGCAAAAGCCAGACCACCTTCACTAATTAACATCTCACTAAATTTTTGATTTCCTGGCCACTTTGTGGTTTCAGCCTTGTCAGATGGAAAATATTTGCTTGATAAAATTTTCAGAAATTCTAATTTGCAGTAAAGCAGATTTTTACAGGGAGCAGGAAGAAAAATTAAATTAGATCCCGTTTTCTTTTTTATTCAAATAGATTAAAAAAAAAAAAAAGAGAGAGAAACGCCTGATAAAATATTATGTCAATCGTACCATTTAGCAAAATCCAACTCCTTATTTCACATGAAAGACACAGTGGTTCAACCTGGGTGTATATAACCCCCTTGGAGATACTGTAATATGACCTTAATCTGCATGACTGAATCTGACTCTTAGGTTTTGCCAAAAATCTGTACACTCATTTGTGAACACAACATGAAGCATTTAATGTCTCATGCATGAGTACAATAATGAGAACTGCCCTTTCCACTTGGCTGTTAGAAAGCTTGTAAACTTCTGAGCAACAACGCTAATATAACCAACCTCAAAATATGGCCAGAGACTTTGCTGTCATATAGAAGAAATTAATTCAGTCCAGTTCAGATTCCTGTACTGCACTCCTCAGCACAGCACCTGAGCCTGCACTATAAAACAGCAATAACTCTACTGTAGTCACAGAAAGAGAGCTGGATGCCTGGAGAAAACCCTTCACAGTCTCCCTGTTCCACTTCTGTGCCATATGGCCCAACTCACATCACAATTTAATAAAGGCAAGACTATGTGATCCCTTTGAATCAGACTCTGCATCCAAAAGTTTCCCTCTTGCAATAAGATACAATAGGATGAAAACAAATCTGCTTGAAAAAAAACTTTTGGAAAGAGCGTGACAACTCCCTTTTTTTTTTTTTTTCTCTCCTTTAGCTTTTCCAGGCTTATTCCAGTGAAAGCACAGCATACCTGGGCCAAATCCAATGAAAAGGTGCTCCTGGAATCATGTGAAAACCCACTTTGTGGTAACCCAGGCACAAAGCAGGCTGTTAAAAATACTGTGCTCCTAGGATGACTTAGCTAAATACCTCTTCTACCACTAACTAAGTACCACTAAGAGACCTTGAACATTAGCTTGATAGTGTTATATGGAGCCTTGGTTGTAATCAAAGTCTTTTATTTTTCAGAACTGCATTATTAAATGGCCATAATATCCTACAGGAGCTATTGAAGCTTTAAATCCATTAGCCCAGCATATACCATCAATGGTAAAATTATTACCTATCCTTCCAACAGACACAGAATGATGGGTTATTCTCATTTCAGTTATCCCAAGGGCCAAATCTTTACCTTGTTTTGTTCTGTTTCCCAGCTACAAAGAGCAAAACATGTCCTTTCAGTCTGGCTGACTTTCACCAGTCATTAAGGGGAGAAAGAGAAAACCTATTAAACCTAAGGGACACACAGCACAAGCCAAAATGTTCCCTCCTTAGTGCTGTGGTCAGGCTGGATGAGCACTCAGTGCCATGGCAGACCAGCAGCTTTCACACCACTCCACACCACAAGCTGCACAATGCCAGGAACTCAGGGAGGAAAGACAGAGACAAAGAATCCTTTGCTTCTGGCAAGGTAGCAATTCCTGCTCTTACAGGCAGTTTGGTGCAGAAAACCACTATCTTCCCAAAGGAGAGATAAGACTGTGCAAGAGTACAGAAGGCAGCTTGCTCTTAAAAAGGCCAGAGGAGGAGGGAGTTGCTGCCCCAGCAGAACATAAGCAAAGAGGGATTTTTGTCTTTCTGCAGTTTCTATTTTTCTGTGATTTCTGTCTTTCAGCTCACATGTGCCAGTGCTCTCCAATTTTATTTTTTCAGCTTTGAGCATCACCCAACTATGAGCAATCTTTCTGGGGAAAAATAAAAGTGTGGAAACTGTTATTTAACATGTAGACTATACAAAGTGGAATCACACAGAAATAATTTTCCAGCTGGCCCTGTTCTCCCATTCATATGATAGTTTTCATATTCTTCTGGAATTCTGTGTATTCAAACTTCCAGAATACAGATGCTGGCCACTGTATCAGAGCAAACTAACTCAGCATCCATGACTGACCTGCAGAATTCTGTGATCGAAACAAAGTTACTTCAAAAAATCCATCAAATATTAGAGAGATTCAAAACATTGTTTCTCCTGAAATGTTTTAATTTTCCACTAGTTTCCTTGTTTTCATTTTCTTATTTATTGCAGAAAACTGCATCCTGCATAGTTAGAAAAATGAAATCTTTTCCTTTTAATTTATCCCACATGGCACAGACATTCAAGCTGGTGATTCAGCAGAAAGAAGGTCAATGTACTAATGGAATCAATAGACTTAAGTGTGATGAAGTGACTGCCACTTCAATTACTGTATAAACCGTAAATCATTTTCAAATGCAAGAAACGTTCTTCTATCAATAAACTATCTGTTTAAGCAATTGTTTAAAAATCAAAGTGTGATCTTGTAAACATTCTGGGACTCAGTTACACTGTACGTCTCACTCATAACTTCTGTCTATTCCTCATCACTTATTCCTTATTGACTTAGATTCAGTACAGAGCAAAGACTAACTGAAGGAGTATTTACAATTACAATTTACAAATTGTGGCAATGGTCTCCTGCTCCCCACTTCTTTTCTCTACTCCTTAGTCATAACTGGATGCTGTGACATTTCTCTCAAGAAAACTGGGAGCATAGAGTCAAACCTGTGCCCACTCCAAGCCAATGGTGCTCTCCAGACACAGAGAGCACCACCTTCACACAAGCTCTCTGCAACCTCCCATCACTACCAGAAACTCTAAAGGCTGATCTCATGTGTGCTGACACAGGCCAACAGCTAAATATTCCTGTTAAGCTCTGCATGCTGCATGGCCCTGTAGGACATGTCTCTCGCTCAGGAAGCAAAGTCACAGGCATTTTTTCTCACCCTTGAAGTTTAAAATACGGTCCCTGGTGAAAGGAAGTTTCGTCTGCCCAAGTTAACAAAATACCACAGCATTATATAGCATGACCTGCCCTTAACAGTCCTCATTCCCAAATGAAACACATCACCCACTCACTCTCTCTCAAACCCTGAAAGATGCTCGTTGGCACAGAAAAGCAAGAAAATCCAGAGAGACTATTACTGATTAAGTATTGTATATGCAGTGGCATGAGGATGCACAGCAACCAACAAAAGCTTATCATCTTGCAGTCCAGGACAGATATGAGTTACTACACAGAAAGAGATAACCACTGGCAACACTAATTATCTAGCCTGAAGCAGAACATATGTGGGATCACAAACTACTGAAGCATAGATTATTAGACAAGTGGAGCCAATGCTCGCTCTGTAAACTTTTTCTAAAGATCTGCTACAGCTCTGCAGGCAAAATAATGAGCATCAATGCTGCTTCTGGTGAACTCTGCTTTCCACATTACAGAACTTCAAAACTCTGTTCAGATTTGGGATTCCTCTGTACTTTGTGCCACAGAAATGCATGATAAGAAACTGCTTTTTCCCTGAAGTTTTATCTGAAGAGATTAAAAGCATCAAATTCAAAATAAAATGTAAATTATCCAAGTCAAGTAAGAGACTGATTTCCAGGTTCAAAAATCCAACCTGGCCGTAGTAAAGCCAAAGTGGGAAACTGAGCCTGATGACAACAGTATCACTATTCCCCATCACAAAACTCCCACATCTCTAAATACACCCACACATTCAACATGAGCCCACACTCTCTCAGAGCTAAACTTCCTGACTCCCAAGAGAGGCGGCAGACTTCAAATTGCAGGACCAACTCCCACTGGCCCAATCTCCTTTGCTCTTTGTTTCCAGGTCCCAAAATATTTTCAGAGCCTCTGTTACATATTTATAAATTTCACCTTTGTTTCTTCCTACAACAAGAAGACCATGAGCTCCAAAAAACTTCCTGACTGCATTAAAAAACAGTCCAAGCAGTAAAAATGTCAAATCCAGAGTAATCTTTAATATTCAGTGAAACTACCTAAATGCCAAATCTTTTACATCTTTTGAAGATCCAAGACCTCTTGCTTCTGGGATGCTAAGCCTTCCTTTAGCACTCTGGCTTCGCACTGTCCTTACCTAAAGAAGTCTTGGATCCAACCAGAGGTATCTCTCATATTACAACTCAGAGCGCTTCTCTACGACACAGGCCCCCAGGACAGCATACATAACTGCTGATAAAGCTTCACTGACCTCTGAAAAAATATTTGGGAAACACACAGTTCCATGCCTCCAGCATTTCAGTTTCCTCACGATTCAGTTTCCTACAATTCCTGTAGTTTTCAGTCTTCTCAAACCTAAACCAATGCCAGCAGCAGTCTATGAAACCTACTCACCCTCCAATGTAGAACATGCAAGACATCTTCTACATGTTCTACACTGGAACATGTCTTGTTCCATGTTGTGTTCCATGACATGTTCTACATGGCATGGAAATGCCGGGAGGCATTTTGCCACACATGAACTGCAGCAGAAACTTCACTTAATGTGGTGGGAAGTTACCACAGCATCCTGTGTGGAGAGCAGACACACTCTGCTCACTGGTGTCCCATGTTCCACTGGTTATTCTTCAATAGACTTTCTTCAACAATTACTTCACCCTGTCAGTAGCAATGACTTGGTAGAAGCACCAGCAATGCTTCTTTGTTCTGTTCAGCAAGCTATGCACTTCTATTAATCTGAAAAATCAGTTTCATTCTTGTTGATGTAAAGCTTGTCAGTATTCTGTTATTTTTTTCTTCTGCTCTCTGAATGTCTCTGCAAGAAATTCTGCAGTTCTGAGGGTATAACCAATGTTCGGTTTTACTTTAATTCCAAGTCTGGTCTTGGTAACACTTAATTTTATATTGCTCTCATAAGATGTTTTGAATTCATCAGCAGAAAGGGAATTGTGCAATCATCAGTGTTATCAAATCACATTTGTCACTTTTTCTTGTAAACACCCAGAAGAAATTTACTTCACTCAATAAATTCCAGATATCTGTCTAGGAAGATGCAGGAACACTTAAAAGCTGTGCAGTAATAATAATAAAAGTGAGAATCCTGCCTCTGAACTCCTATGTTTAATGCATTAACATCTGCTGAATATTATTACCTGCTTTACAGTAGCATCTATATGCCTGCCCAACTACAAAACCAAAATCTAAGGGACATACAAGGTACAGTTTCAGAAGCACAGAATTCACACTGGCCACATGGGAAAAGTGACAGAGAAAAGGGAACATTCAACCAAGGCAACAGAGATCATTATTTGTAAACAGTTCAATGATTTTCTGTGGAGAAAATAAAGCAGAGGTTAACCTACAAAGTATTTCAAGTGAGACATAAGTACATGCACACAGAGCTTCTAATTTTAACAAAACTTGGTTTTACTTGTGCAGTTTGCTTATACAAAATTCACCTACAAATGTCTAATTCATAAACGTATTATGAAGCTATTGTAGGTTGAAAAATTAAGGATGCAGAGGGAGATAAAAAGAAAATTCCAGCAGTGCCAAGAGACTAAATAGAAGAAATAAAGAAAAAAAGCAGGTTACAGGAGACCAGAGACCAGGAGACTGCCTAGCAGCAAAAGTGAAGTGAGGGAGAGGTGAAACAAGATGTGGGAGGACATATGCTGGGTGCCCATATGCCAGAAAGGAAGAACATACAGGCAACAGCATGCAAAACCCAATGACACTATGCAAGACTTAAAGTAGATGCACTAATTCAAAGCAGAGTTTGCCATGAGAAGTGAAAGCCACAGAAATACAAAAAAAAATTTCCTATTTTTCTAAAAGATTCATTTCCTTATACATCATTTTTGTCAGCAAGAAAAAGAATTAAATTCATGGAGTTTACCAATAAAATGAACAAAGCTACCTAGAAGACCACAGTTGGAAGAGTGTGTTCCTGCCAGAGCATTACAGGACTAATGATGATTAATTGGAAAGAGCCTGGAAGAGCACCGTAAAAATGATGAGCAGTCTAGAAAAGCAGCACCAAGTGAGCAACAAGGAAAGGATGACAAAGTTGAGGTTATTAAATCTAAAGAACACAATACATAGGAGAAGTCTAATAAAGGCTTTCAGAGATATTAAAGCTTGATGAAAACAGACAGGAAATAAACTTTTCTCCATATGGAGCGGATAGGGAAAGAAGTAAACTGAAGCAAAGATTTAAATCAGACATTAAAGAAAATAGTCTAACTCTGCAGTCCAGGTTCTTGTTATCACAATAAATTCTCTCCAGTTCAGTTCTCCACAAACAACTACAGTGAAACCAGCTGGGAGTGTTTGTGTAAGTCTGGAAATACTCTGCAGCTGCTTAGGGCAGCACTGCTAGCCAGATAAACAGGTAGCAAACTGAACATTAAGGAATCTGTTTCACAACACAGCGATTCAGCAACCTTCATCTTTCCGTACTGCTTTGGCCATGTTTTCTCAGCCCCTTGCCCGTGTCAGATCTATCTCAGTTGTGCCAGCACAGTGGCTGCAGAGCTACACCAAGCACCAGTACACTTAAACACAACCTCGGGTTTGGAGGGTTTGTTTTAAGAGGGATAGAACCTGGGAGAATGCAAACTCAATGTACTACAAAGCATCTAAGCCCACCAATAGACAGATGAACCTCAGCCACACACATAAATGGGGCTTACATGCCATGCTTGACACTCAGGAACTGCTTACATCCAAGACCTAGACTACAAGCTTTCATCATGCAAAACTGCACTGGGATTATACACCCACCACAAACTTACATCTTCTCTGATGGCTTTGCACCACCATGCTTACAGGGCTGTTGCATGCCCTATACAACTCTTCTGAGAACAAATAACTGGCTCTTCAGCAATGACTTTCTCCTAGAAACTCCCATGAAAACAGTTGCACTTACACTATTTTGCAGTAAATTTCAAGGCAGGTATCTTCTGAAACTAAATGTATTATGACCATTAGCAATGCTAACACAATCCTCATTATATCAAATAAGTACATCTACTACAGAACATAAATTGAAATTCATTTCAAAAATAGAAAGCTATAAAGACCAATATTGAGGTTTATTAGGGCTATAGTTATAAATAGAAAGTTGGCTAGTATTATCTAAATATTTAACCTTTTGGAGCTCATTGCTAGAATACAGTGGTCAATGTTGTACAACATGTGTAGTCCCCTCAGGTCTTCCAGAATTGAGTTACAGTGATTACAAAGCAAGTAGGTTAAATTTGTTGCCTAAATAGCTTAGCAATTGACCCTGAAAGTAACTAAATATGAAGGCCCAGTTAATATTAAAGAGACACAGATTACGTTGCTAATACAGCTCTAAGAAGTGGAACAGGAACAAAAAGCATTGCCCCAAATTGCAATGACAGTCATGTGAAAGATTCAGGAATCAAAACGAGGTCCTACTATAATGATTTATAAGCTCATTCTCCCGGACCACAGATATCCCTCATTATATCTTGAAGACCTCATGTGGCAATTATCTTAGCCCAAATAAAACTTCTGCAGCCCTTCATTGATTTGTAATTCTTCTTCGGGAGAACAAGTCATATTCTTTCACAAACAGTTTAAATACTAATTATTTCTTTACTGAACCCTGCAGTGAAACTCATCTCTAGAAAGGGCCATGTAAAAGCACTTCCAATATTTCTGCTGCCCAAAGAGCAATACTCTTCATTCGCTTCAGTGATTTTCTACCCAACAGGTACAACAGTGAAGTAATGAGCATTATAAAACTTAATACTGAGCCATATATATTTTATGACTCTGTAGATCCAGATCAGAGAACATCCAGATTGTTTTTACAGAACTAATGCCAGACACATTTCAAATTATTATGTATGCAATGATTCTAAGAAATTTATAACTCTTATCAAACTAAAATTTTAAAAAAACTATACAGCTGAGTAAAACAATTTAAAAAATACCAAACATTCCTTAAGGAAATTTAAAATTTCCCAAGGATTTTTAAAATAGGTGTTATTATGAGAGAAAATAATATATATCAAATTTAAAAGTGGCTTAATAAGAAGGATTTTTCACTAATGCAAGTATAAGACCTTAAAAATATATGAAAACTGTTCACAATGCTCTACTGTTTGTACAGTACAACATTTAAAAAGCAATACCATGGAGGATGTAAAGCCACATAAAAGCTCTGGATAAGGGACTGTAAAATGAGATTCCCTTATATCAGGCTAACATCAGAAAAACCACTTCCCTGTGTAGATTGCCACTCTTTCCCTTCTGTTTACCCACGGCGACATGATCGCATACATTTCCAAAGTATCCAACAACTTAATGATCTTTGATGTTGCCCTTACAACCAAACAGGCAGAACAAGACTTCCCTATTTGATATTTAGATATAGAAAGATTCAAGTTACCTGCTCAAGGTTGAAAAGAAGGCCTCTGGCAGCCCTGAAACCAAAAGTGGTTCTTCTGAAGCCCAAGAGATTCAAAAACAACTGGACCCACCTTGTTTGCCATTTCTGCAGGAACACATCAAGGTGCAACCAGGCAGTCCTCTGTAGAGAAATCACAACTCACCTCAAGTCCGGTTTTGAGGCAGAAACTATGGAAACAGATGCTTACAATCTGAGCAAAAATTTCCTACTTTAGGAACTTACTGAGGAGAAAGATAGGCTGTGCATCAGCTCTGGACCAAAGAGTTTGAGAAAGGAGCCCAATGTCCAAATATCTTGATTAGAAAGCTGTTTGAAGTTTGTTCAACACTGTTCATATCCATCAAACACTACATTTTCTCTTTATTCAATTTTTCTTCCTCAACAGGAAGTTATAGCTGGGTGTAATCACAGAGAATTAGCTCAGTATTGGCCAAGTAGAGCAAGGAAAGTTCATAGGAGCACAGTTCTCTTGACAGTAGCATCACAGTTAAAGCCAGCATGAGTGGACAGGCTTCTCCAGCTCCTGGGGAGGAGCTGTCCAAGGACTGCCCATCCTAGCTTCACTTAGAGAATATGCTGTTTTTCTTACATCAGTCTGTGTTTTCAATGAACAGCAGCTCAAACTTTAAATCTACAAATTATATAGGCAGAATAAGTGTTTAACACAAAATATGTTCCTGTGTGAAAAGAAAATTGGGAACATACAAACTTGGAAAGCACAAATTTGAACAGATCTTTCATATCTAGTGTGTGATGGTTTTGGCCGGGGTAATTTTCTTCACAGTGGCTGGTATGGGGCTGTGTTTTGGGCTTGTGCTGAACACAAGGTAGATAATACAGAGATGTTTTTGTTATTGCTGAGCAGAGCTTACACAGAGGCAAGGCCTTTTCTGCTTTTTCACACTTCAGTCTAGTAGGGAAGCTGGAAGTGAATGGGAGGCTGGGAGTGATATTCCAGATCGTGTGACATCACACTCAGTATATAAAGTGAGGAGAAGAAGGAGGAAAGGGTGGGATATTTGGAGTGGTCACTGTTCACATTGGTAACAGTCACAAGTCACTGTTACCATGAGAGGTCCTGCTGCCCTGGAGGTGGTTTAACACCTGCCTGCACATGGGAAGCAGGGTATTATTTTTTGTTTTTCTTTGTTTGTGTATGTGGCTCTTGCTTTCCCTATCAAGCTGTCTTTATCTCAACCCACGAGTTTTCTAACTTTTACCCTTCCCATTCTCTCCCCAATTCCACTGGTGGGTGAGTGAGTGAGGGCTGTGTGGGGGTTGTTTGCCAGCTGGGGTGAAACCATTACAGTCCTTTTTGTTGCCAAATAAGGCTGTGGTGGTTTAGGAATGGTATTCTCCAATTCAGTACTCCCTCTAAAACCACATGCTGCTCCTCTACCCCCTCCAATTGGAGGCATGCATTGAGGTAAGAACAATTTGCCAGAAATAGCAATGAGAAAAAAACTAGAAAATGAACAATAACAGCAACAATATTAATAACAAACGGTATAAGAAAAGAAATTATTCACAAAGAAAAACTCTCAATAATAGACAGTATCAGATGGATCCCTCCACCATGTTTTCTTGAGGAGAGGGATTCCCTTCTCCCCAGAAGGGATTCCCTCTCACCCCAGCCCAGCAATGATGAGCAGTGGTACAGAATAAACACCGTGTCCTAGCCATGCCCCCTCCTGGATACTGCAAAACCAACCAACCCTGTCCTGGCAGGAACCAGGATGCACAGGAAGGTAGTTTCACACAAGATCACTCACCCAAAGTCCAGTTTAGAATGAGCACATGCTCTTCAGGAAGAAAGGCCAGGATACAGCCTGCTAGTGCTGTTACATGCTGCTTTTCTGACTCAGTTTGAGGGAATCACTCTTGCATGTCGCCACCAACCTGAAGAATGACTAGGCCTGTCTAAGACTACATTTCATAACTAAATCCAGAAACACCTCACCTAAAGAGCAAATGTATGATTCAATTATTTTGGTCTTGGACAAACCAATTTTCCACCTAGTCTGTTTCTACAGAACAGGAAATCTGCTATTTCCACTGAAAAAGCAGCAGCCTTCCATTCTCACCAGAATATCTTCTTCATATTTAAGAAACGCAGTCAGGGTTCTCAAAGGCACTGATTTCAGAGCCAGTTGCATGAGTTAATTTTATTTAAAATGTCTTCTGGAAACTACTGAGCATCCTCTCCTCCACTTTCTCACAGTATGTATCAGGCATACACGGGAGCAGCCCAGGAATACATTGCAATATCAAATAAAAGTGTGGTTGGATTTTGTTGTGTTAACACAGCACAGCCATCCCAGCTCAATTTGCCTAGTAGATAAAGTATAAGCTGCACTGCTTAGTATGCTTCCTAGTAGCCTCTAACAAGGCTTGAATGAAGGACAGAACAAATACAAACAAAATTGTCTTTCTTCCCATTGCACTTAAGTTTTAACAGACTGGAAACTGTCCAAATTCTCCTACTACTTTGTGGTTAAAATAGGAAAATCCAGTCTGCTACAAATGGAGAACAGTCCAATTAAACACATTTATTACTGAAAAATTGTCATCTCTGGAGCTGCCTTGAAGCATGATGCAACAACAAATTTGCCTGCTAAGGAAGCATCACGTATACAATGACTAAAGTTTGTGACATTAGCAAAGACCCTTCAAGAATGAAAACTGATACAAATTGCTGCAAGCTTTGCTTTCTGAACTTCAATTTAAACTTACTCATTTTTCCAACATCTGTTAGGATCTCTTAAAAAGTCTGTCCTTGGGGACAATTTGTCACATCACAAAATGATGACATTTGCACCATGACATGCTGACATTATACTATCCTATTGTCACTGTTTGTGACAAACACAGTCCTATGACAACCTTTTGTTAACCTCTCTGATACCATGGACAAATATTTGACCATGTACTGCAAATAGAATCAATGACACCTTTGGGACTAAAGCAGAGCAAGTCTGTTCCCTTGTGCAAGCCAGTGTCAGCCTATTTGCTCCTAATTCTGTGGTACCAGGAATGCCACAAGTGCTACAAGGTCTGATCCTGCAACACAAACCCCCTACCTCACCTCTGCACAAGGACAGTCTGACATGCAAGGAGTTAGTTCATTGCAACAGTCAGACTAAATGAAGCAGTAGCAGAACTCTACAGTCAACATCTTTAAGTGGTAATAGGGAAGGATGACTCCAAATTAGCCTTCTAATTATTTTCTCTTTAACTTGACTATTTAAGCAATTACCTAAGTTACACAGTATAATGCCCTGAAAATTTTTAGTACTAAACAGACTTGGTTTGCTGCACCGCTGTTCCTTCACCAAAAAAAAGTGAAGGAAGAAAACCATGTTTTTCCCCATGTAGATACAATAATGATGCCTACTTGTGTGTCATTCCTCAGAATTATTAGCATGTGATTCAGAAACTACAAAAAATTACAAATAGAATTGGTGCTGCTTTTGTTGTCAGGATGAGCCTCATGCTGTTAGCAAAGAGAGATGAGAGCCACCCAATGCTTTGGGGCTTAAATACCTGTGAACTAACACGGTGACTAGAATGGCTGCAGCTTTAGCCCAAGGATCTCAGCCAAAGCACACTGAAGCTGCTGTGGCCTTGCACAGGCTTTGGCCCAGTGACACCATATGGAGAACCTGCCCTCACAGCAGCAGCGAGCCCAGGATGATGAAACTCCACTACAGGGAGCCTTCTGCTACAGGGAAGTGATGAGGACTCAGGTCTCGTTTCTCTCTGCTGAATTGATTACCTGTGCAAGGAGATTGATGCAGAAATCAATTCACTCATGCCAGCTGGTTTCCCTCTATCTGCACTGGTAGTAAGTTGATTGGGATATTAGTTTCCTTCAGCTGATGTGTCTTCCATATGTAACATGCTGACCCTAGTGATGCTGAACACAGAGCAGCTAGAAAGATTAAATTAACCAATGCACAGAAAGGATGGTAGAAGACTAAGAGAGAGTAAGACAAAGAAAGGCAAAAAACAAGAACCTTCAGCTCATGCTAAGAGGTTTGTTTCTTCTAGATAAATGCAGTAATACAGAATTTTAGAGAAAATAAAATTAAGAGGAAGAACAGTAATAAAAAGTGTGAAATTCAACAATTAAAATGTAATTCTTGGGTTATTGTTACTTGTTTCTGTTTACTTTTCTCTATTTTGCACCGCTTTCTTTCCATTACTGTTAACATACCATTGCCTATGAGACAATTTAAAGCCAAGGATCCTTCCATAATGGATGAAATTCAAGTCAATGAAATGGTGCTGCTTCATTCTAGCTGAGAAATACAATCACAGCCTGGGTTCCCAGGGAGTCTATAGATAGAACACTATGATTGAATGTTTTTACTGATGTCCTACAAAACAATATTTCAAATGGAAAGAGAGCGCTAGAAATCTCTATTTAAAAATCATGAACTATTTGTAAATAAGAATAAGATTTTCAAAATTCACCTTCAGCGCTTCTTAGAATCTAAGAAACTTGATCATGCCTGTTTAATAACCCTTTTAAGCAACTTAAGAGAAAAGGATTGATTTCCATTTCAAAAGAATCACCAAATTTTACTGAACAAAAACCTAGCTTAACTATGCCATGCAAACTTGGAACAAACAAGCAGAATTTCTTGTATGTATCAAAACAACTTTATTATACAGCACACCAGAAGATCAGCTGTTTTAAAGTCAAATGCTGAGACATCAAAGGCACATTTTCATACATGGGAAAGGGTGAGACACTTGAATACTCTCAGGTAAACTTCCATAAATTAAAAATGAGACTCACTTGTTGATAAGAACATACACAGTATTGGTTATGTACCAAAAAGAATAATGGCTTGAATTTACAACTAATCCTGGCTTAGATGAGGCTTTTCCATTTAATGAACATTAATTCAGCTTCAAATAACAAGGAAAACATTTGGGATACTTTGTACTTCTCACACATGACAGCATCATCATCCACACATCTAAAAAGATGCTTTAATACATTCCATAGAAACAAAAAGACATCTAAAACTGCTTTTGCCATGCATCTTTCTTTCCAGAAACAACATTCACTCAAGAGAAATAACACTCTTTAAAGTACCCAAATTGGTGAGAAACTTATAATAGAAAAAAACCTGTAATTTGTAAATTGTGTTGCTAGATCTACTTGTTACTTTACATATATTTTCTGAATTTAAATACTATTTAAATCAATATAGAATCAATAAATGGTTTTAAAATCCTAAAATATAGAGACAAATCCACAAAATCTAAATCACTTAGAGAACATACCCCAAAATTTGAACTCATTTAGCTTTATGGAAAGGATAATAGAAATCCAGTACTAGCAAGTACATAAGCTCATCTTCCCTCTCATTTCATGTTTACAAACAAGGTGCTTCTTGCACCTGAGAAGCTTTTTAAAGTTACCCCTGAGCCACAAATTGCTGTTGGCCAGAAAAGCTGTCTGGTGAAGGATCACAAAATTTTCATCCGAGTCTGATGCTCTTCTCTAAATATCCACAGGTCTAGCCTTGTACAGACATTCTCATGTTCTTCTTAGAAGTCATTCCCATAAGACAGTATCAATTTCATGTTAGATAAAAGCATTCTAAATCTGTTCATCTTCTTTCAACCCATGAACCTCAGTGACTACACAGCAAGTGCACTCACATCAGAGAAATAAGCTAGGCCAGAAACCAAGACCTTACATATTTCTGGTTTTGACTCCCATGTTTTCAGGGCTCTGACAAAGCAACAGCTTGGATATATGAGATTCAAAGTTGCCTCCTGTGACAGCTTCAAACTCATTTGCTATCTTTGCTTTCCTCAGATTGTGTTTGTTTTCAAAAGAAGCTTCATTCATTTAAATTCCTGCAATAAGTAACAGCTTGTAAATATTTAATTTCATTTAAAGGAAAAAGAATTCATTGTCTATCCGCTGCAAAAAGTAATAATAAGGCATACTTGGCAAAGTCCTACCTCAGAATGACATCACCCAAGTATGAGAATGACCTGCACTAATATCTGAACTTAATCCAGACAATAAAATCCACGGTAATAGATATTTCAGAAGGTGTGTTTTGCTCACAGTACCTCTTTTATATATTAAATCTAACACTGAATAGATTATGATTATTTTTCAATTACACCTAGATGAGCAACCAAGTAATTTCAAATTCTTATTAGATGGCATGTGCAGATCACAGAACTGGAAATGGAATTTTGAGTATTTCATTTCTAATTATTATTATTTAAACTCACCTGGAAGCTTAACACAGAAGCAGTGTATTTCATGGTTATGTCCCCAATCCAAAAGTAACCCGAGGTACGTTTAAGGGATCTCTTCACAGCTTTTGATTTGAGGCATTAGGTGAAATATACTGCTCCTGGGCCAGTTTCAACTAAGATGATGTATTTTGGAGACAATTGTTTTTTAAACATCTGCTATTGCAATGGTCTAGAGCTACAGATCCTGCCATGAACACAAGGTGTTCTTAAGCAATGCCATGCAGTCTGTCCAATTGGACACATACATGTGACCAAGTGTGAACATTTATTTTCACTGGAATGGCAACTCCCAAACTGATGACATGTCAGTGTCGTACCTAACCATGTCTCTTAAGATCTTATTTTAGATGGAATGGGGAAGGTGATGCTATTCAAGCCCTCAGGGGCTTGAAAAAGGTGATTTAATACTGAGAAGGAAATTAAGGGAGAATAACAAAGGAGACAAAGAAAGGAGGAAGGAGGAACAAGACATACCAAAAAAAAAAAGCAGAAAGGAAAGTAACAGAAACAAAGGATCACTGCAGAACTTGCCTAAAGGGGAGCAAAGTTTCTGACTGGCTGATAGTGACTGTGACAATCAGGTTCACTTAATAAATACAAGTCTATTTAGTGGCTAAAAAAAAAAAAAGCTTGCCTATTTTGTGCAAACCATCCACATACAACAGACTGTGGATCAAAGACTATGAATTCTTTATATTCCCTGGCACAGAGTCTATGCCTAAATGTGAATTTCAGTGCTCTCATCTCAATGGGCTCAACTTCTGAGCTACCGACCCCTGTGAAACATCACACTGGGCTGAGTTCTGCTCCCTCAGGGAAGCCTTGATGTACTTCACAAAGTACAGCAATGCAATAAGCAGACTTGCTGGCAGTTTCTGCAAACAAGACAAAAATCACATCCTTCTGTAGCTTTACATTCCCATCTTCAGGAACAGTCTTTTCACAGTGACAAACATTCGAGCCAAGATGTAATCCCCCACAATAGATGGACATTGATTCAAACAGCAAGTGGAGGCACTTCTTTTCTGCAGCTCCAGTGTCCATAAAGCATCTCTTGCCTCACAAACACCAAAAGCACCCTGAACATTCCTGCGTGCTTGCAGACTGATCAAACTAAATTGATAATTTACCAGCTAACAACCCAGTTCTCACATGGATTATATATGGTAGTCTGATAGCAGTCATCTGCCTCCCAAGGGTTTTTAAATCAAGAAATGGAACACAGGGCACAAGGTGCTTATGTAATAAATTTTAAAAATTCTCTCTTAGGGGTTTCCAGGAGCAATGAGATTATTGAAAGGTTCAAAGCCTTCTAAATGAAGCCCACTTTATGAAAAAAAAAAAAATCTGGTTTAAAGCAAAGGG